>PVKV010005023.1:0-120468 GCA_004027835.1 Alouatta palliata | reverse complement strand
TTCCCCTCCCCTTGTTTTCTTTCCCAGAGATTTACCTGTGCATCTCCAGAGAGAATGATATGGGAAGAATTGGGCCCACTTTTACAAGACATTTGTAAAGAAAGTGAGATTATCATTTCCTTAAAAGGAAGGGGTAAGATAGCGAGAGAGAAAGCTACTATGATACTGAATTGTCCTACACAATTGGAGTCCTTGGAAGACAGTCTCATTAATGTCATTCTCTGATACCCATAACCTTCGAAAGGGCTGAGAAACACCTGAGGAGGAGGAGCTGAAAGCGTCCTTGAGGAACCGGGACCCATTGTTGTCCAAATAGTTCTCACTCTCGGAGCTCCAGATGTGCAGGGGGTTGGCCGAGGGGAGCAGCAGGCACGGGGCAGTGAGTGTCTCATGGGCTGTGCTGTGTGTGTGCTTGCCAGGCTCGCACCGGTACCTACTGGTCCTGCGCGTTCCCTGTTGCTGTCTCAGCATCGTTTACGTCATCCGCTTCAGGGCTGTTGAGTTTGTCTCCCTACTCCTCACATTCTGAATGGATGCCCTCCTGGCCTTGGTTGACCGCCCCTATAGTAATAATGTAACATACGAGTACAAGCTGGCATGCACTGAGCATGTGTGGTGTTCCAGCACAGTATTCAGCACTCGCTTGCTTATCTCACTTGATCTTCCCAGAACTCTGCATTATGTGCCATTTCCACCCACATTCCCCAGGTGGGGAATCAGGCTTCTAGAGGACCAATATCAGGGGGATGCTGGTGAATGCTTAACAGAGGCTTTCCAGGTAAAAGTTTGGTCAGCAGTGTTTGCTGATTTCCTTGGTATAAATACTCCCTCCATTCCTGATTTTAGCCTCCTACCTGTTGTCTGGAAATTGCACCCTGGGCTCCTGGAGCCTGCTGGAACCACTCCTGATGCCACTAACAGGTGAGGTCCGGGTCAGCAGCTGCCTGCTCTTGGGCCTGACATTTCTACCTGCCTGGTCCACTGCCCAGTGTTCCCCTTAAATTAATCTTGCTGCTGCTACCACTAAATCCTGTTAAAAACAATTGGAATTGTGTCACTCCTATATGCAGAAACTTCTGAAGGACACCTTGCACCGACATGAATTCATCACCTGGAGTTTGGGCTCCATGAGCCCTGGCTTGAGCCTCTTTCTCATGCATCCTGTGAGCGTGGCATATGTCTCTCCTGGCTGCCCACCCACCACACACAGTTGCCTCCTTCATTCCTCTGCCCAGACTCTGTCCTTTGAAGGAATTCTTGCCTCCTGCCCCTCCTCTGCCCCAAGTGCCCACTTGGTATCACACATTTTCCAGCCCTCCTGGCCTGTCCCAATAGTTGCCCCCGTGGATCCGAAAAGCAGCCGCGGTTTCTAGAGCTGGAGACGAGCTCTTCTTCTCCCAGGTGCTGCTGCCCATCACTGCCACCTCTGGCACTGCCTTCTCTCTCCTTTCTGAGCTCTTAAATATGTACTTAGCCGGCGCCTCCAGGACAGGATTCTCATCCATCCAGTTTTCAGTCCATCCTGGTCTTTCCTCTCTGCCACACTTGCATTCTCTCTGCCATGCCTGAAATGGGCTAGCCCTCCTGCAAATGCTTGTTTGCATTCCTGGATACGAAAGGGAAGCAGGGCTGCTCGGAGCCCTTTCTCCTTGTCCTTTCCCAGGTCATCCATGTGAATCTGATTATTCCAGGCCAAGCTCCAGGTTAAGGCTGCTCTGTCAATGTGGGTGCAATTCATTCACTCTTCATTCTAAAGCAAAAGCCCTACTGTGCCCCTCTGGGGGTGGAGGCAGATGTGGTCCTGGCCTGAGTTGGGGTGATCCTCTCAGCATTCTCTGGACAGCCCCTGTGCCCATCACAGCCGGCCAGGCTGGGGTGCATCAGACTCTTCCCTCAGCCTTGCAAACGCTGAGCTACGGAACCAGCTGGCTGCAGGGCCACGAACCTATCTCTGGCCCATGATGGCCAGCATCTGTGGGTCTGGCCCCCCACCCCCAGCCCCGACGTGCCATGTGGACAGGACCAGGTGTCTGTATGCTAGGAGTTCGGTGGGACTGTCCGTGGGATGCCTGTGCTCTGCCCTGAGGGGCTGGTTTCCAGGCTCTCTGCCGGGGGGGTCTGTGCGAGTGTGGGTGGGACAGCTAACAGAACAGAACGTGGCCCTACAGCGCACCCTCTAGAGTGGACTCAGCACATATAACCACCGCCACCACCCACCCCACCGCCCACCTGCTGCAGAGCACTTTCAGACTCCCAAGATGATTGACATTAACACGGGCTCATTAACAATGTTGTCACCTCTTAGAGAAGGCGGTTCCCTCCCAGGCCGCCCTTGCTGACTTGCTCACCTATGGGTGGGAGCCCCCTGCCTGGCTCTGCCTGGCTGGCCGCTGCCTGCATTTGAGGACACTTCCGTTGAGGGTGCTTTGGGAGAGCTGGCTCTCTAGGGCTTGGCCTAGTTTTCTGTCACCGTGAAGTAAGGAATAAACTGGCCTGTCCTCAGGGCGCCACACCCTGCCCAGCTGTTGCCTCCCAGAGCAGGCCCCTCCCCATGGCCTTTCCTCCATTGTAAAATGCGTGAGTTGGACTGGAAACAAGAGTGCAACCTCCTCTCTCCCCCAGGGCTGATGATGAGGGTTGCTGGCTTATTCTTGATGCCTTGCGGCATCTTCTTAGTCCCCATGGAGATCCTGGGAGGCTGGTGGTGTTGTCAGCCTGTTTCATGGAGGTGGAAACCGACACTCAGAGGAGTTAAAGGCCTGTTTAGTGTCTCTGAGTCTGATGACCGTGGCCAGTACAGGGACAGGTGGTCCTGTTTTGAACCCCCACCATCACTGCTCTGTTTGCCACTGCCAAATGGTGGGCAGGTGGCAGGAAGCACAGGCTGCCCTGTGGAGCTGAGCCTGGTCTGAGCATGGACCCCCGGCTGGTTATAAACTGTCCCCCTGACTTTGTGCTCAGCCTGGAAGGAGAAACCACGTAGTTTCCAGTGGAACGGGCACCTCCAGACCACCCTGCCCACTGATAGGGTTATGCTGGGGGCCCAGTGAGCCCCTCCCCACCTCCCCTCCCTGTGTTCCACTTTTCTATGTGAAGAAATGTTTTCATTATGAAATAATTGATAAAAATAAAAGAGTGTAAGTGCATGTAAAATATCATTATAAAAAAGCATACACCAATGTCTCTGTCAGTTTAAGGGACGTGACTGACCGTGTAGTCATGAGTTGAGTGAGATCAGTTTAAACAGCTGCCCAGGTGGGTCTGACAGCTGGGGACATGACGTGGCTGGGCCGGCTGCCCTTCCTCTCGGCTCTGAGTGCTAAGTGAAGAATGAAACCCACCTCAGGCAGGTCGGGGGCCTTTGAAGTCCCGGTGTCACCAAGATCTGCCATGTATCCAACCTCCATCTCCCGTTTTGCAACTCAGAACCGGAACGGAGGTTTCACTGCATACCTTTCCTTCTCTCTGGTTTGGCCACCCTGTCTTTAACCCTGCTTCCGTGTTTGCTTCTTGGTTTGGTTTTTATTTTAAAAAGTTTATTTGATTATGTTGAATTCATTCGATGAGTCATCTCAAATCCTATTTGGAACGAAGTGGAGCAAAAATGAACTAAGGAAGAAAGTGGTAGAGGAGAGGGTGGGGGTGGGGAGAGGAAGGAAAGAGGGAGGGAGGAAGGCTAGTGGGCATCAGGTATCTGTTATCTCGGAAACAAAGGTGAGGAGCCTGCCCTCCCAGCAGTTCGAAGTAGGTTTTGTTTTTCCTGGGAGACCTTTTGAGAAGCCAGTTCTGTGCCCTCCATGTCTGCACCCCTTTGGGGGCGGTTCTCCCTAGAGGCTGGTCCCCAGGAAGGCACAGCTGCTCAGCTTCCTGGTCAGCAGGCTCTCCCGGAGAGTGCTGTTCTTGTTCCTGTCCCACAGGCCCTTGGTAGGCTGGCCCTCAGCCCGGGGCAGACATTGTCCTCTGAGCTCCGTGCCTGCGTGCTCACCGTGGGGCTGGGTGCAGCTGCCCGCTGCTCCTGGCTGTGGTTCTGGGGACTGCCACACTCACAGGGGCTCTCCCACCTGCTGGGCCTCCTTTATGCCCAGAGTTGCTGAGACGTTAGCATGAAGAAGGGTGTACCTGACCAAAGCAGGGGAAGGAGCCAAACATAGGAGGAGCTGCTTCTGGAAGGGAGAAGCAGCCCTGACCTGTGGCCCCTGCCCAGGCCCAGCGCAGTAAGTTCCCAACTCCCCATGTGCTGCCTCTCGGCTGGTCTGGCACTGGGCACTTTGTCCCTGGCCGTCCTCCCCGGTGGGCTCTGGTACTGGCTGCTTTGCAGTGAAGGGGCATTCCAAGTTGTATTTCCCCTTTCACCTCAATGCTGCAGATATTTCGTGGGATCTGGTGTCCTGAGGACCATCCGCCCCACCTGCTTTTTCTTGGGAAATTTATTTGTGAGAAGAGCAGAGGGGAGCTTCCAACTTATTTGGAAATGTTCTTGTCTCTGTGTCCTCCCTGACCATCGCTTACCTCTCCCTGCTACCAGTCTTTCTGAGCTGCTCCCTTCCATATGGTTCCAAACCAGCCAGAGCTCCCGGCCTGGGAGGCAGGATCCTGTGACTATTTGGTTACAAATAAATAGAGATACAATCTTAGTCTGTTGTTTCTCATAGTTGAACATGAAGGCAAAACGACTAGATGACTTTATTTTAGTTTCCCAACCTCCGTGGGGTGTATTTTATCTGGCAGTTCCTAACGATTGCTGCTTAAGCATTAAGGAGAAATCAAGTTGGGCAATCCTGATGATGAATTGGTTTCTGGTATTCTTGTTCTGGAAGGGAAAAAAGGGTCCATTAATGGTGTGTGGCTTTGGGAAAAGCACTTACCCTCTTTGAGCCTTGTTTTTCCTACTGTTAAATGGGCATTCTGGTCACAGCTGGTTTTGGGGCCTAAGGGGAACCCCAATAACTTGTGGATAAAATGCATTTCCAGGGCCTCACACAGGCCTGACACAGAAATAAGATGATAGAATAAGTAACTAATATTTATTTGGCACTTGCTACTGGTAGGCACTGATTTTTTTTGGAGACAGAATCTCACTCTGTCACCCAGGCTGGAGTCCTGTGGCATCATCTCTTGGCTCACTGCAAACTCCACCTCCCAGGTTTAAGGGATTCTCCTGCCTCAGCCTCCCTAGTAGCTGGGGTTACAGGCGCCCGCCACCATGCCCAACTAATTTTTGTATTTTTAGTAGAGGCAGTGTTTCACCATGTTGGCCAGGCTGGTTTCGAACTCCTGACCTCAGGTGATCCACCCACTTTGGCCTCCCAAAGTGCTGGGATTACAGGGGTGAGCCACCGTGCCCGGTCCCAGGCACTGTTCTAACCTATGTATGTATTTCCATATTTAATCCTGCCAAAAATGCTGTTTTTGTCTCCTTTTTCCAGATGAAGTAACTGGGTCACACAGAGGGCAAGTACATTTCCAAGGTCAGACGGCTTACTCGAACAGTAGAGTCGACCACCTACCCAGACATTTGTATTCCAAAGAGTGTACACCGAACCCCCAAATCGTATATGCTGGGTGAGGGAGGAATCAATGAAGGATGAACAAATGAATATCTTTAAATTTGCCAACTGAATGTTGCTCAGGTTGTTGCCTTTGAGAACGATTTTACATTTACTTCTTTTCCATTTGCCTGGTGAAACAAAAACAGAATTCGCAGAGGTGTCTCAGCCCAACCCATTTAATTGTCCCTACCCCACACGTAGCCAGACAGCTGTGATCTGTGTCTTGCGTCACCAGGCCCTGCATAGTCCTGCCTCCTTGCAGATTAGTTCTATTTAAAAGGCTTTTTGCTCCTATTTAATTACTTATTTATTTGAGACAGAGTCTTGCTCTGTTGCCCAGGCTGGAGTGCAGTGGCACCATCTTGGCTCACTGCAATCTCCGCCTCCTGGGTTCAAGCAGTTCTCCTGCCTCAGCCTCCCCAGTAGCTGGGACTACAGGCACACGCCACCACACCCGGCTAATTTTTTTTGTGTTTTTTGTAGAGATGGCGTTTCACCATGTTGGCTGGGCTGGTCTCGAACTCCTGGCCTCAAGTGATCTGCCTACCTCCACCTCCTAAAGTGTTGGGATTATGGGCGTGAGCCACTGCTCCCGGCTCTTTGCTCCTTTTTACAGAGCTGTTTGCAGTGCTAGTTTTCAGGGCTGGTCAGGCGGCTAGGAACTGTGCACAGGCCCTGGGGACACCCAGGGAAGCTGGTATTCTCACTGCAGGCTTTGGCCTTGCAGGGATTCTTTTTCTTTTGTTTGTTTGACACAGAGTCTCACTCTGTCACCCAGGCTGGAGTGCAGTGGCGTCATCTCAGCTCACTGCAGCCTTCGTCTCCCGGGTCCAAGCGATTCTCCTGCCTCAGCCTCCCGAGTAGTTGGAATTACAGGCGCCTGCCACCACACCTGACTGATTTTTATATTTTTAGTAGAGATGGGGTTTCACCATGTTGGCCAGGATGGTCTTGATCTCCTGGTGATCCACCCGCCTCAGCCTCCCAAAGTGCTGGGATAATAGGCGTGAGCCACCGTGCCCGGCCCTTGCTGGGATTTCTAACACGACATCCATAAAAGGGCTCTCTTTCTTTCCTTTTCACCAAAAGCCAGTGAAGACAAGGAGAGGCGAGAAGTGGGTGCCATGTTTAACCTACCCTGGCTCAGGGATCCTGGCACTGCCCTGCACCTTTATTGGCCCCTGGATAAGCAGCAGCAAGGGTCAGTGCTAGTCACTGCTTCTTTGGCCAACCTGGGCTGTAGCTAGAGGTCTGGCAGAGAGTGGAGGTCTGCTTTCTGCTGGTGGACAGGGCCCCCCTGGGAAGAGGGATGGTCATCATCTCTGCTCCTTGGGAGGCAGAGATGCTAATGAGGCTGGTTTTTAAAGGGTAGTCGTGGGAATTACATGAGAAAGGACTTGAAGTGCATTACTGTTTTCAGTACTTAAGTGGGCACAGGATACTGAGTTGAGCTCAGTGGGTGAGAAAAATCCACAGTTTATAGTCATGTCTATCCAAGGCACACTGTGAGCCTTTACCGAGCTCTCTCAAGCTGATACTTAACCACATTGCTATTCTGCGGGCACCGTCTTCCTAAATAGGCCCCATTTATTTCATGTTACAAGCTTTCGAAGGAGGAGATATCACTGCTTTTCATCTTACTCTTCTTTTAGACAAGTCTGTGAAAGTTGATGGGGTACATTTACTTTTGTAAACTCAAAACTAAAGCTAACTAGCTGTCTGTTGAATTCTCATGCCTCTTCAGATGGCCAGATGACTCCGCAGCCCCTTTGGGGTTAGTGGTTTATTTCTTCCTTTCTTCATTTTGCAGACTGCTGTGCTGGGTTGCTGCTGTGTGCAGGGTGTGGCCTGAAGGGCTAGAGATGCCTGTGGGAGCTGGACTGCCAGAGCCTCTGCTGGGTCTGCATGGAGGGGGCTGTGGAGCTTAGACAAGAATTCAGTTAGTTGTTTTCTTGCAGTTGCCGTGAACACAGTAAAGAAGATCAGGGCCAGGCGTGGTGGCTCACCACCTGTAATCCCAACACTTTGGGAGGCTGAGGTGGACGGATCACCTGAGGTCAGTTCAAGACCAGCCTGGCCAACATCCTGAAACCCCTTCTCTACTAAAAATACAAAAACTAGCCAGGTATGGTGGTGGGTGCCTGTAATCCCACCTATCCGGGAGGCCGAGCCAGGAGAATCACTTGAATGTAGGATGTGGAGGTTGAAGTGAGCCAAAATTACGCCACTGCACACCAGCCTGGGTGACAGAGTGAGACCCTGTCTCCAAAAAAAAAAAAGAGAGACCAAGGTAGAAAGGAACATATTAATGATGCCGTGACTCAGGTGGGGTAGGGAGATCAGATACTGCTTTGCTAGGGAGTTGCCATCTGAGCCACGCACTTGAGAAATCACAGGAGTTAACCAGGTAAAGCTGGAGTACATGAATGGGGAGCATTCTAGGCTGTATGTGGTAATGTGCAAGGACCCTGGGGCAGGAGGAAGCAGAGAGGGTAAGGTAGGGACAGGGAGTGAGGGAGACATGAGGAGGCAGGAGCTGGCTCACCCAGGGCTCTGAGGACCAGGCTGAGGACCTGCCTTTCACCCATGGCAATGGGACATCAGTGAAGGATGCTCTGTGTGAAATGCCACATTAGCATCAATTGTACAGCATAGGCTTGGTTTGCTACAGGTGAGCTCTACTCTTCAGACTGCCTTCCACCTGCAGGATATGCACCCATGCCTGGTGCACAGTGCTGAAGGCCGAGCAGTGACTTCCCTGGGCAGTGGGGATTCTGAGAGTGTCTGGATGCATCGGCAACACGTAGTGCAAGGCCCCGGGACAGTCTGCAGTGAGCAAGGCTGGATTGTTAGTCTCAGGCAGGCAGTGGGCATTTTTGTCTTTATTCTATGAACAGCCTGGCAAGGGAGACATCAATGTCCCATTCAGCAGAGGGGCTCACGAATGCCCTGCACAAAGTTCTGCAGCTGGCAGGTGGTGGGACTCATACCCAGGTCTGCCTAATACCAGATTTCACTACTATACTGTGAGGTTTTGGAAACTTTTGATTTGTTAAAACAAGCAGTCAAAGGACATAGGTTAAAAAAGAACCAAATTCCGGCTGGGCGTGGTGGCTCATGCCTGTAATCCCAGCACTGGGAGGCCGGTGAGGTCAGGAGTTCGAGACCAGCCTCGCCAACATGGTAAAACCCCGTCTCTACCAAAAATATAAAAATTAGCCAGGTGAGATGGTGGGTGCCTGTAATCCCAGCTACTCAGGAGACTGAGGCAGGAGAATCACTTGAACCCAGGAAGCACTGGTTGCAGTGAGCTGAGATCATGCCACTGCATTCCAGCCTGGGTGGCAGAGTGAGACTTTGTCTCAAAAAAAAAAAAAAAAGAAAAAGAAAAAGAACCAAATTCCCACTAGAGTTGGCTCTCATTGATTACAAGCTTGTCTCAAAATTAAGCTGCTTGTCAGGTAGGGGCTCCCAGATCCTCACCTATGGAGAGGAACATCCAATAAGCTGGGATGCCCCCTGCCCGCTCCCCTCACCCGCACATGGGTGAGTGCAGAGGAGGCTGCTGGCTGTTCTGGTGAGTGTGCTTACTCCTGCCCAGGTGGTGGCCATGGTGCTGATGTGACAACCAAGGGAGCAGCTCCAGGGCTGGCTGCTGTGGAAATGTGCTTTGGCAGTAGCCTTGGGGGATCTCCAGTGGCCCTTTCAGTCCCAGCCTCCCCTCCTCCTGCCAGGGCCCCGGCCTCCTGCTATCCTCTCTGCCTTTATTAGCTGGATGTGTTTGGCTCATCCCTGGGTCTGCTCCCAGATATGCAGAGAGACTCTCTGAGGCTCTTCCTTCTGATTATGCCTGCCCTCCTGAGTAAGAAGCCGCAGTTCAGTTCACAGTGGAAAGTGCAGTTCTCAGAGAGATACTAGAGCAAGCATCACCACATGTTCTAGAGCTGCCTGCTGGTCTTGGCGAATGATGCGTGGTGAGGTGGGGTGTTGTGGGATGGGATGATGTGTTTTAGGGTGGGGTCTTTAGGGCAGAGGCATAAGAGGATGCGCTAGGATAGTGCACTGCAGATGGCGCCCTGCAGGAGGGTCACTGCGTGACAAAGGACTGCAGGGTCACTGCAGGACCACGTGCTGTAGGGTCACTGTGAAAAGCAGATTTGCCCTAGCATGCCATGCATGGATAGCTAACCCCAAGTTGAGGTCAGGACAGGAGCTCAGTCCTGGAAAGAGGAGGAAGACGAGGCCAAGGAGAGTGTAGAACCTTTTCCAAGGCTGCAGGTGCCAAGCGGTGGACCCTGAACTTGGACCCAGACAGGCTGATGTGGAGCCCGTGTGCTTTGCCATAAGACCGGTCTGCTTTCTCCCAGAATAGCTGTGTTTGCCTTCTTGCCACTTAGTCTGCTCTCACCTGCCACATGCAACGCACTAGGAAGTGCATAGCAGTCTGCATCAATATTACAAAGTGTGTGTTGACCAAAATCTCCTGGGCAACAGGAAGTCATTGTCCTCTTTCTTTCTCTCTCTCTCTCTCTCTGTAGCCATATGGTTTCATATCCCACAGCTGCAAAATTGCTATTGCTATGTTTATTTTAAGTAATAAAACAATAGCCTTCTTAGCAAAAGAAATGACCATTAATAATTTCGAAAAGTATGTGGTTGGGAGGCCAAGGCGGGCAGATCCCTTGCCGTCAGTAGTTCGAGACCAGCCTGTCCAACATGGTGAAACCCTGTCTCTACTAAAAATGCAAAAATTAGTTGGCTGTTGTGGTGCATGCCTGTAATCTCAGCTACTCCAGAGGCTGAGGCAGTAGAATCGCTTGAACCCAGGAGGCGGAGGTTGCAGGGAGCCGAGATCACACCACCGCACTCCAGCCTGGGTGACAGAGCAAGCATTCCATCTCAAAACAAATAAACCAAACAAACATGTGGACCAAGAGGGACCCTCCAGACAGTGCATCTAATTCTTCATCTGAGGAATGCTTCTCCTCACTTTTCACTCACTGACTCAGGGAGTCCAAGGCTGGGATGGCCTCCAGGTGTTCGATCTGCAGCTGTCATTTTACCAGAAGAGAAAGGGCGGTTAGTGACCTCATTGAGCCCACAGGGCCACTTTATCACGTGGCCAGGATGAGCTGCAAGACCTGTAGAAGGAAAATGCTTCTAAAGAGCAGCCTGGGCCGGATGCGGTGGCTCAGGCCTGTAATCCTAGCACTTTGGGAGGCTGAGACGGGCAGATCACAAAGTCAGGAGATCGAGACTATCCTGGCCAACATGGTGAAACCCTGTCTCTACTAAAACCCAAACCTAAAATGCAATAAAAAGTATATATTAAAAAAAAAAAAAAAAAAAAAAAAACACAATAATTAGCTGGGCGTGGTGGCTTGCACCTGTAGTCCCAGCTACTTGGGAGGCTGAGGCAGGAGAATTACTTGAACCTGGGAAGCAGAGGTTGCAGTGAGCCAAGATCACACCACTGCACTCCAGAGACTCTGTCTCAAAAAAAAAAAAAAAAACGAGCAGGCTGGCCAGGCACGGAGGCTCAGGCCTGTGATCCCAGCACTCTGGGAGGCCGAGGCTGGTGGGTCACTTGAGCCCAGGAGTTGAAGATCAGCCTGGGCAACATGGCGAGATCCTGTCTCTACCAAAAAAAAAAAAAAAAAAAAAAATTAGCCAGATGTAGTGGCACACACATGTAGTCCCATCTACTTGGGAGGATGAGTTGGGAGGATCATCTGAGCCTGAGAGGTTACAGAGAGGAGGCTGCAGGGGCCGTGATCACGCCACTGCACGACTCCTAGGCAACAGAGTGAGAGCTTGATAAAAAAAAAAAAAAAAAAAAAAAAAAGGCAGCCAGGAACGGGGTGGTCTTTTCAGGTTTACTTTTTTCAGGTTTAACCTTAACCACAGATTCTGCCTGGGTCTTGTCCCTTTTCTCTTCTTTCACCTAGCACCTTTGGGAGTTGAAGGCTATGGTAAGTATATGCCAACAGGGACACAGGTGAAGGAGGCGTGGGCTGGGCAGAGGCTAGGTGGGAGGATTTGCTGCCTGGGTTTTTTCCACCCTGGAAAACAGACAGAACAAAAGAAGCAGCTTGTGTTTCTATCTCATGGGAACTCTAATCGCGAAGGGCTTGATTGCCGTCGGCGATGGGTCCACGAGGAAAACATAGCTGGGGAAGGCTTCTGAGGACGTGAGCTGGCAGCTGTCTTTTCAAAGCACCTAGAGAGAGTGAGTTTGCAACATGGATTTGCAGGACTGGTGGCTGCAAGCAGAGAGAATTTTCCAGACCTCTTGTACGAAGTTAGCATTTCCTGTTTCTCAGGAGCCAGGTTTAGTAAACCTGCAGCAAGTTAGTTTCTCAGTCATCCTTCAGTCATGAAATGCATTGTGGTGCACACACAGGGGTTCAGATTTACACAACCCAAGTGTACGTATATTCTCTACTTTCAAATAAAGACTGATAGGGACATCGTGTCGCTGAATCTCCTCTTGACAAGCATGGTATTTCGGAAACTCTTGGCAGCCCTTCCAGTTCAGTACTGGGCTTGGCTCTCATTTTAGTCCAAGTCAAAGCAGCTGAGGGGGTTCTATCCCAGTGTGTAAGGGGGACCTGTCATAGGCATGTCCTCTGCTTGGTTCCAGATTTAACCCTTAAATGATTCAGGGGGCTTTTAGTGCACATCTGATCTCAGACGCTGACTTGGAAGTGATGGAAGGGCCATAGTTTATCTCTCCTCTTGGGCACGGGGCTAGAACAGCTCCCCCAAGCACACTTTTATCCTCACTGACGTTCATGTGATTCAGGGGCAGCTTGTGCACAGGGGTGTGGACCAATGGAAAGCCAGGAGATGGAAGGAGTGCAGAGTTTTGGTGTCAGAAGGTGCTACTGCAGCTTAACTGTGGGATTCCAACACATCTGCCCATCAAATCCTCATGTCTTTATCACTGTCGCTATGTTACCAACCTGTAACATGGAACACAGGGATGGTGATGTCTGCCCACTGAGGTTGCCCCTGGGCTTCATGCAGTGCTCTCCAGGGTCATGCTATGGAAGCTGCTGAGTGCCACATGCCTTGGAGGTGGCCAGGCCTGCATTTGCACATCTGGGCTGGAGGCATGAGGTGGACAGATGTGGGTCTGGGCCTGGGGATGCGAGTGGGTGTCGAGCTCTCTGTGTTCCTGGAGGGTGGCCCTGAGATGTATGGGGTCTCGCCTCGATTTAAAGAGGGTGTAGACTTACACAGAAAATTGACTATGTTGGGGGACGGGCTGAGTTCCTCCTTCCTGCCCCTCTTCCCAATGCAGAGGTTAAGGAAGGAGTTTCTCTGTGTGATGCTGGGGCATTTTACAGGAAGTCGCATTTCCAAACACTTCATGTAAGCAGCTTTGTGCAATTCAGCACTCTTTCTGACTTTTAACCAACTCAGGTTCTGGGGCCTCCATGTGGTAATAGCACAGATTACAGTTTCCTGTATTGGCCTTGACCTTAGAAATTATATAACTATTGATTTAAAAGTTTTTTTTTTCTTTTTTTTTTTTTTTGGTCAGTGGTTGCAATTTGTATGGTTTCAGGGTTTGAACACTGGAATTACTATATCAAGGCATATAATGCTGAATTGGATTCAGAGATTATTGGATTGAGAAGAGCTAGTGGGTTTGTCTGACCTGCCCTTCTTACTCTGCAGCTGAGGAAATGGGTCCTGGGTTCCATCAGGGATGACAGAGTCCTTGTGCCTTCCGAGACCCTTTCCCCCTTCCCTCCTGCTATCAGGGCCCCTGCCGGAAGGACAGTGACACTCCTACCCCATCACATTGGTGCCAGCAGCGAGCAGTCACGTATTTGTGTGGTGGTCACCTTGGAATGATGTGCAGTGTGAGAGTTAAATCGTGTTGCCAGTGAGTTACCATGATGCTTGTTTATATGTTAAGTTACGTGCCCGTGTTTCATGGTAAAATGCTAAGCATGATGTAGGGTCTGAAGCGACAGCACACTTGTAGGAACTGGGCCAGTGTACTCCAGCATCGCACTGCAATCGGAGTCACTGTATTTTGGATGTGTGGTCTGGTCAAGATGGGGACACATATAGTCAGATCATGGTGGGTTCATGGAACACCCAGGAACATGGTTGGTCAAACCCTTTGCTGTTCTTCTCTGAGATGTTGGCTTATTAAATACTTTTTGAAGTAAATGGGACCCCAATTAAGCCCAGTTTCCCCATGATGGGATTGGTTCTATTAGGATTGCATCTGTGCTGCTTTGAGTCTTACATGTACAGATTGTGTGAATTAACCTGCAGTACATTTTAGTGCATTCAGTGTGCCTCTGGGATCGTATTCTAAATATATATATATATATATATATATATATATATATATATATAGAGAGAGAGAGAGAGAGAGAGAGAGAGAGAGAGAGAGAGAGAAAGAGTCTTGCTCTGTTTCCACAGGCTGGAGTGCAGTGGCATGATCTTGGCCTCCCGAGGTTCAAGCAGTTCTTGTGCCTCAGCCTCCCGAGTAGCTAGGATTACAGGTGTGTGCCACCATTCTGGCTAGTTTTGTATTTTTAGTAGAGATGGGGTTTCACCATGTTGGCCAGGCTGGTCTTGAACTCCTGGCTTCAAGTGATCAGCCCTCCTTGGCCTCTCAAAGTGCTGGGATTACGGGTGTGAGCCACCATGCCCTGCCGTATTCTAAATACTTTTTATACACACTGACAAGCTGTCCTCTGAACTCTTGCATCTGTTTGTATTTCACCAAAACTTTAAAAAATGTTTTCCAAACTTTTATTTTTGCTGTTCTACTAAGCAAAAGAGTAGTCTCTGGTTTGGTAGCTGTCTAGCCTGAGCTATGAAAAACTTCGGGTGAGGGCTTTGAGAAAATCAGAGGAACAAGTTGAGAGCCTCCTACAGCTTTATGGGTACAGGGGATAAGCAGGGGGCGGGGTGCAGCTCAGAATTCAGGGGAGCGCAAGGTCTGGAGACCATGGGACTTCACATGGCCAGGTCTGCCCAGCATGGGCAGTGGCCATCTGGTGCCAGGTTGGGTTCCAAGCTGCTGATAGAATTACCTCAGAGAATTTCTGGACAGCTCCGTGGGACTGTTCCTGTCTGTTACTATTCTCACCTCAAAAGACCAGGGACAAAGAAGTGGAGTGGCCAAGGGGCTCGCCCAGGAGAGACAAAGAGGAGGTGGACATGAGGCTGAGCTCGCTGGCATCGTGGTGTAGAACTGAACAGCACACCCCTAGATCTTGGGAGGCTGAGATGATGATCTCTGCGGTTTTGGGACTGGTGCTAGGCTTTGTGTTGGTATGATTTCAGGAAAACATCTGTCTTGTTGGTCTCTGAGATATCCATAGAATTTGTTTTTTGTTAATTTCTTGCCGAAGGAGTCCAGGTCAGCTGTACCTGCCTGAGTGGGACCCCAGGTGTGACTGGGGGTGTTGATGCCTCTGATGGGGGTGTCTGTGTGCCCACATTGATGGGGAGCAGGAGGAGTGCCGGAAGCTCTGTGTTCCCCCCACTTGGCCATCTCTGGGCTCCTGTGTGCAGCATTACCTGGCTTGTGGCAGAAAAAGCCTTCGAGGGTGCCCTGTATGGGATGTCTGGGTTTCCCCACCCACCTCCTGTCTGATGAGATTGCTCCCCTCTCTGAGCCCCAATTTGCTCACTTTTGAAATATTTGGAGTGCCTTCTTACTCATACAGTTGCAGGGCATTTTTCCTGAAATAACAGATCTCTCTCACCTGTCTCCATGGTATATAACGTAACCCTTACACACACGGAAGGGTTATATCAACTATAAAATAATTATAAGCTGAGTCTTTTCTACCTGTTGAGTAGGCTCTTTAAAACAGAGTGGATATGATTGAGAATTCCTGAAAGTCACTCATTAATTGGTTCTTTCAAGTAAATAATAGCAGCCATGATAGTCACAGCGCTGGTGTCATCCGGCACCTCTGGGTTGTAGGGCAGGGCACTCTTTGTAGGCTGAGCGATGCCTACCTTGCCCTGACTGGAGTGTGGCCTCATTGGCCCCTGTGGAAGCTCGTCCTGATGCTGGTTAGTGGCATTGCGTCCTCTGGTGACCTGAAGCACACGATACGGTGTAGACCCGCCCAAGGTGATAAGGCAGGCCAGTAGTTATGATTGACTTGCTGTTTATGATTGAGCCTGTGGGACAGCTGTCATTGTTCCCTCTCAGTAGTGTTTGTGCTGTGTAGACTGGCAGGGAAGGAAACTTCAAAATGACCCTCGTTTTGTTATTTGCAGGTTCCAGGGAGTTCCACGCTGTCCACTTCTCTCTGCCGTGATAAACCTCTGGGGTGAGTGTCTGTGTGGGTCGTGCATCCCTGTGTCTCTGGCTGTGGGTCAGCTCTCCACGGAGAAAATGTGGGCGTGGTGTCATTTTATTCTTCAGAAATCATAATTTCTGTTTTGGTTGTAAACTTTGCCAATCAAAGGTGATACAGGTCAAATTTTTTTTCTTTTCTTTTCTTTTTTTTTTTTTGAGACAGTCTTGCTCTGTCACTCAGGCTGGAGTGCAGTGGTGTGATCTTAGCTCACTGCAACCTCTGCCTCCCGGATTCAAGCAATTCTCTGCCTCAGCTTCCTGAGTAGTGGGGATTACAGGCGCCCATCACCATGGCCGGCTAATTTTTGCATTTCTAGTAGAGATGGGGTTTCATTATCTTGCACAGGCTGGCCTTGAACTTCACAGGTTAGGTTTTCTATCCGTTTTCTAAATGCTGTGTCAGGGTCAGAAGCCCAGCTGATAGAAACACTTGTGATTGTCTTTGAGTAAATAATTCCACTGCTGAGGCTTGATTGTGCAAGTGTCACTTTTGGGGGGGATTCCAGGTTTGATCAGGGTGTGCTGGCAAATGCCCTTTAGAGCAGATGATGAGGGCCCCGAGCCAGTGCCCCGAGCCAGCCAGTGTCTTCTGGAGAGGCCCTCACTCTGGATCTTCATGACTGTGGGTGGTGCTTTATTTCTGTTCTAATAGTGTTGAAAACATTTGAATTGGACTTAAAGTCATGTTGGATGAATAAGATAGAGGAAAAAGAAATCCTTGGGAATTGTTTGGATGCTGATTTGAACACATCAACCTTAAAAAATAAATGTATCAGCTGGGCATGGTGGCTCACTCCTGTAATCCCTGCACTTTGGGAGACTGAGGTAGGCAGATCACAAGGTCAGGAGATTGAGACCATCCTGGCTCACATGGTAAAACCCTGTCTCTACTATAAATAGAAAAAAATTAGCTGGGCGTGGTGGCGTGCACCTGTAACAGCTACTCGGGAGGCTGAGGCGGGAGAATTGCTTGAACCCAGGAGGCGGAGATTGCAGTGAGCTGAGATTGTGCCACTGCACTCCAGCCTGGCAATAGAGAGAGACTCCATCTCAATAAATAAATAATAAATTTTAAAAGTATAGTATTGGATGTTTGATGTTACTATTTCTTTTTGAGGTGTGATAATGGCATTATAGACATTTTAATTAAAAAATGTCCTTTTGGAAATTAATACTACAGGATTTATAAATGACATTACATAATATCTGGGATTGCTTTAAAGTGACCAAAGTGGTGGAGAAGATCACTGGGGGTATTGATGGACAAAGGATGGCCATGTGTTGCTAATTTTTAAGTTGGGTGATGGGCACATGGAGGTTTGCAAAGTGGTTTTATATGGTTTGGAATTTTTCTAAAATTTAAAAAAGGAGAGAAACACATAGGAGTGGTAAAAATGAAAACCCCAAAGCTGGTTAGTGGCAGCGCTGTGGAGGGACTGAAGCACACGTCTTGTGCACCCGCACCTCTGACTTCACCTTATGGGGCCACCGATTGGGTTCAACCCCATCCCCTCTTCCTGTATCCGTTTCCACCTCCTCCTGGATACCACCCTCAACCCTAATGTTAGGAGCCCTCCTGGGAGGGGCTGAGGCCTGCCGGGGACCCTCAGGGCTGGTGGAGAAGCTGTGGTCTGTGGGAGGCCCTTGTCTCCGAGTCACCCCAGGTGCCTGGCTCCCACACTGCCAGTCCTCCCCAAGTCCTCAACCTGCTGGCCATCATGTGGCTGTTTCTGCCCTTTTCCCTCCTCCACAGTCTTCATCTCACACGTGGGTGCTGCCCTGGCCACCTGTGCACGTGGTTGGGTGACCAGACCCATATTCTACCCTGCATCCACCTGGCCTGGGGTTAGGTGGGTAGGGCCCCAGTGGTGCCCCACCAAGCTCTTAGCTTTCTGATGGAAACCCACTGAGATGCTCCTCAGTAGATGAAAGGCCACTTTGATTATGTGGCTGCTGAATTCCTCCCCAGCTTGTCCCCTCTCCTGGGTGAGATCCTGCTTCCTTCTTGGGCCTGCAGGGTCCTCCGTGACCATAGCCGGCCAGCTCACCAGCCTCATTTTGGCCTCACCTGCCCCAGGATGCTGCACACAGACACGAGGAGCTGCTTGCTGACGTTTGGCTTGTGCTCACACCACCCCAGCTTCCTCCCGGTTGCCTCAGGCCAACCTTGACACCTCGGAACAGGGTTGAGGCTCCCTTTCCTGGAGTCCCACCTGGGACCCTACTCCTGCTTCCAATGAAACCACAAAAAGTCCTTCCTGCCTTCGTACTTTTGCATCTGAGCCCAGGCGTCACTGCTCTGAGCCGCTTTCTCTCTGTGTATTCCCTGCCCACAGCTTGCAGTACCCAGTCATGCCCTGCTAGGAAAATTTCATCTTGTGCCCCTCCCTGCACTGCCTGGCGTTACGGGAACACAGCGCAGAGGCGGCCCACACTGTAAATTCCCACCGCCGGCCGCCCAGGTGCTGCTGTGAGCACCTGGAGGATGTGTCCGTTGTCTTCTCCCTTTTCTAAGAGGATGAATGTCTGTTGCCTCCTTACCCCATTTTTGACCTGCCCACCGCTCTCTCGCAGGCCCGTTGTCCTGAGCCCCACCATGGAGGAGGGCCACGGGCTGGACCTCACCTACATCACGGAACGCATCATCGCCGTGTCCTTCCCCGCCGGCTGCTCTGAGGAGTCCTACCTGCACAACCTGCAGGAGGTCACGCGCATGCTCAAGTCCAAGCATGGGGACAACTACCTGGTGAGCAGTGGGCAGCTCCGGGAGCCTTTGGGCAGGCTGTGCAGCAGGCACTGTGAGGGGACAGGTACCCGCAGAGCCCTGGTTTACACACGAGGGAGAAGCTGGAGAGCCTGGGCTCACACAGCAGCCCATGGCACCCTGGTCCTCTGTCCACACAGCAGCCCAGGGCGTCCTGGTCCTCTGTCTCTCTGCTGCTACGCCTGGAGAGGAGCCTCATGTATCTCTGTAGGTAGCTTTCAGGGACACGCGACAGCTGACCGCAGGGATGACGGCTGCCTCGTCCTGCACTTATCAGCGAGGCTGGCTCCCCAGTGCCTGGGGACATGTCTCCAGCCGGCCACCCCTGCGCTCCCATGATGCCTCCCTGATAATCAAAAGGCAAACTTGTGACTCTCCTCCTCAGCACGAAATTAGGAAGACACATTAGGTGGGGTGCCCAAGAAACCAGGGTCTGCCCTGCAGGCAAGGAGACAGGTCAATTTTCAAAACACACGTGTCAAGTTGATGGTGGAGCCCACAGCTGAGGAAGAATACAGAGCAGCCTCTCACCATCTCTTGCCCTCTGATTGGCCCCTTGTTTTCTGTTCCCATGGTTGCTAGTCCCAGCAGAGGCTGGCTTCTTCTGCTGTCAGCGGTCACTGATGGGGTTGAATGACAGCGGCTTGGCACCTTCTCTTATCTGCCTCCTTATCTATAGTAAGGAGGCCTCCTTATCTATGGTAAAGCTAATTTGCCCTGCAAGCCTATAAGGCAGTCACTGTCTTCTTTGCAGGTCTGCTGCAATGACTGGGGCACCACTGGCTGGGAGAAGTGTACCCAAGTGGCAGAGTAGGGTGTGGCCCCCATCTGATTCAAGAGCAGCCCTGGCCAGGTGCTTCCTGTGTCCTGACCCCTCACCCCCTTATCCTTCATTCACTCAGCCTCCTGCTCTTTCTCCCCGTGAAGCCTGTCTAACTGTGACCTGGCCGTGGACAAGCCTCCGTCCTCATGTGTCTGACTCTGAAGTGAGAGGGACGTTTCGTTAATTTTTAAGGCTGCGTGCTGCTGGAACATTATTATTGTTATTTTCCATTTTGTTCTACTTGAGTATTTGGGAAAGTTCCACAAACAGCTGTGATTTTTCAGTGAACTTAGGACGTGGCTTTTGGCTGGGCATGAACTCAGCCCTTTCCAGGCCTGAGCCCACCAGGTCACAGAGGAGGGACTGCCCTCCTCGCCATGTGCCATCTCTCTCGGGTCAGTTTGTGTTGCCAGGAGGAAGACCAGGGAAGTTACTTTACACACACACACACACACGTATGTATATGTATACACATATATGTGTGTGTGTGTACACATATATGTGTATATGTATATATCCTATATGTTGGGATGTTTTGTAGCCATGAGAATAAAAAAATAGTAACATGGTAAATTGCCTGGTTTAATACTGTTTTACGAAGTAGAATGTAGACTTTGTGTGTAAGGGCTCTGTATGCCATTCTTAACTTATTTTATTTGTTTTCTGTTCTGTGACAACACACGTCTTTTCAATCTTTCTGATCCTCGGTACCTGGAAGGCAAACGTCATGTCAAAATGCAATGGTGTCTTCTCCTTTCGTCTATGACGTCAGTGATTTGTCTAAAAGCCTTTTCCCCCCCTGATTCTTGGGTGTAAAGATTTTAAGTATTTTTTTAAAAGTGAAAGTATTAATTTTTTAAAATACTAAAATCTATTTTATACAAGGCATTTTTCTCTTTTATAGGTATTAAACCTTTCAGAAAAGAGATATGACCTTACGAAGCTTAACCCAAAGGTATGGAGTTCATCCCTTTATAGTCTGCATTTTGTAAAATGTAAACAATGCTTATTTTGTGCAAACATAATTTGCTACTAGTCTTTTTGGACTGTGACTTGATAAGGGGTACTAGGAATTGTTCATACCAATTTTTTAATTACTTTTTCTTTAGTTTGAAGTAGAGATTCATAGGAAGTTGTGAAAATAATACAGAGATCCCCTGTACTCCTCACCCAGTCTTTCCAGTGGGAGAATCTTGCAACACTAATAATAAAATACCTAGGCGGAAAGTTGGCGTTGGTACAGTCTGCGGGCCTCACTCACATTTCCCTGGTTTTGCATACATGTGTGTTTCTCGGCATCATGTGTATAGATGATATATACTGCGTATATGTATGTGTAGAACAAATCTGTACACATGATGCTTCCTTCTCCCACCTCCTGGGATCTTTCATATAGAATGCATATATATATATATGTTTTTTAATTGCTTTTTTTTTTAAGTTTGAAATAGTTAGATTCACCGTGGGTTGTACTTTATGTCTGTTCTAACAGTGTTGAAAACATTTGAATTGGACTTAAATTCATGTCGGATGAATAAGATAGAGGAAAAAGAAATCCTTGGGAATTGTTTGGATGCTGACTTGAACAAATTAACCTTAAAAAATAAATGTATCGGCCAGGCGTGGTGGCTTATTCCTGTAATCCCAGCATGTGTATATATATATGTGTCCTGTATGTGTGTGTGTATATATATATATATATATATATATATATATATATCCTATGTGTATGTATATGCACACACACATAGAATAAATCTATAACAGAGAACAAATCTAAACTGCATTATATGTGTGGATTTGTTCAGCCACCACAAACAAGAGAGAAAACATTTTCATCAGCACGGGGGTCTCTTCTCCTAGTATCTCTTTATGGTCATAGTCATTCATTCTTTCCATGATCATTTTCTTTTTTTTTTTTTTTTTTTTTTTTTTGAATTTTACTTTAAGTTCTGGGACACATGTGCAGAACGTGCAGATTTGTTACATAGGTATACATGTGCCATGGTGGTTTGCTGCACCTATCCACCTGTCATTTGGTTTTAAGCCCCTCATGGGTTAGGTATTTGTCCTAATTCTGTCCCTCCCCTTCCCCCCTGCCTCCATGATCATTTTCAATAGCAAAATTTGAGAGAAGCATTTTAAAACGGAGTCAACATAGGTTATGGTACATATATGTATGCATATCCTATGTGTTGAAATATTTTGCAGCCATTAGAGTAAAAAAGCAGAATCATGATAAGTTGCCTATTTCAATACTAGTTAACAATAGTAGAGTATAGAATTTATAATAGTATCTCAGTTATGCTAAATGTACATAGAAAGGGGTTCACGAAAACGTTGTAATAGTTGGTTATCCTTGACTGGTGGCAGGGGTAGTGACTTTTCCTACTTCCTGGCAGTTTGCTGAAATTTCCAAAGATTTTACACTGTTTCTGTGACTTTCATCATAAGAAAGTCATCATCACATCTTTGTCCTCCCCCTACTGGCAAAAGGAAATCAAAGGAAAAGCAATGCCCCCGTGTGGCCACTGTAGGCCACTGTGGACTTGCGTGTGCCTCAGGACGCTCAGAGCTGCAGTTCTGCACAGATGCGCTGTGTCCTTAGCACATGGTCGTGATTTTCTTTGTCCATGCACTAAAATTAATCAGGGTTTTGAAGGTGCATCCTCCTTCAGTCCTGCCTTTCCAGGAGTTTGCTTCTGCTCAGCATGTGGGAGATGGCTGGCTGCACTCTCCAAATTGGTATTTTAACCTGAGTGGGGGGATTGCAGCTTGGGGCTAGGACTCTTGTTTATGAGATCTCACTGGACTGTGGCCCTCTTTACACAACCTGCACCATCAGCAACTCCCCAAAGACCTTTCTAGAATTGTCGCCCCAGCTGTGGAAGAGCAGATGAGCCGTGGAAGAGCAGATGAGCCCTGGAAGAAGAGGCTCACAAGGGCAGTGTAATGCTTTATTTTTCCTTCCCAGTGAAGGAAGCAGGTCCTCATGCTCACTGAGTTTTAGGAAAGGGTCGTGCAGCATGTTCTTTACTCCCAAATGAAATACACTGATGACAAAAGAAGTCATTGTGAAATGGCCTCAGAGCTTTCAGGAAATGGAAACTGAGGAAGCTCCCTTCTCTTGTTGCAGATCATGGATGTGGGCTGGCCGGAGCTCCACGCACCGCCCCTGGATAAGATGTGTACCATATGCAAGGCGCAGGAGTCCTGGCTGAACAGCGACCCCCAGCACGTGGTTGTCATTCACTGCAGGGTGAGCGCGCCCACCTCTCACCCTCGGAGGTCTGGCGGGGCGTCAGCCCTTGGAGTTGAGATGGAGACCAGTGCTGCCTCTGAGCACATTTCTGCTTTGAGCCAGTGTGATGTGCTCCTCATGGGTTTGTCTTTAGGTTTTCCTACTTGCTCGTAAAGAAGCAAACAAAGGGGTAACGTTATAGTATTTGTGAGAAGTTGGGGTCTCTGTGGGCGTTGTGACCGAGGTAGTGGATTAGGAGGCCAGAAAGCGATCCCTTCCAGGGTGCTAGGCCAAGATAGATCCGCTCAGGGCCCAGCAGCTGGCTGCAGAGCTGGAGGTGGAGATGATGGCTGATATGTGCAACAGAATGACCAGTGCCTGCCACTGGAGGTATGTGCCTCCTCACTACAAGGAAGCAGAGCTGTCCAAGGGCGAGTCTGTGTGCCTGGACCGATGTATGTCTAAGTACCTGGACATCCATGACCAGATGGGCAAAAAGTTGACAGAGTTGTATATGCCAGATGAAGAACTGATGAAGGGGGTACAGCAGAGCTCTGGGCCTGCGTAAGGTCCCAGTCAGTATACACCCTGGCCTACACTGCACCCCTCCCCACTTGAATAAAAGTGTCCCCTGCTGGGTGTCATCTGTAAAGACTGCCAGACCTAGGCTCTCGGTAGAGAGTCTTCAAGATCCCAGAGAGGTAGTGCTTTCTCCTGCTGAAGGAGTATTTGTCACACTGGAATGTGACTGTGTGTGTATGTAGGTATATATATTAAAACAACTTTGTTGACACCTACAAAAAAAAAAAAAAAAAGGAAACAAAGAGTTACCACACCTCCCCAAGTTTGGCTTTAGAATTTGTAGGATTGGGGTCCCTGAATGTGTAGCTGGACATTTGGAACTATTGACCACGGTTAGGAGAGCAAATCCTTTCACTTTTATTGAATTGGATTTTTTTGTAGAAAACTCTCCTTTTCAGAAGAGCAGTGCACTTTTCAGATGGACTGTGCCAGACTTCCCATGCTGTCTGAGTTACGGTAGTCAGTTGATGGACTAGATGATGGCATGATGCCATTGCAGTGAACACGTGGTCCTTTCCACGCAGAGCCATCGCAGCGCAGACGTGGCCTGCGCATCTTCACAGAATGTCCGGGACTGCCTGTGTGTCAGCCCTGGCAGGCCCGGTGGGTGCCGGCACCCTGGGTGGATGGCTGGCAGGCACTCCTCCTCCTGGCTGCTGCGGGTTCCTTCCATGCTTCCTCCTCCCACCTCCTGGGATCTTTCCTTTTAATTCCCAGTTTTCTCAGCTGCTTTGTACTGCTCCTGAAATGTGGTTGGTATTGAAAAGGGTTGGACTGAAAGCAAACTTACTGAGGGATAAGTATGTGAAGCTTAACCCTCCCGCCAGAAACTTACTAATAGAGAAAAGCTCTTAAACCAGTCACACTTTGAGTCAGGAAGGAATCCTTTGGGAAGGGATGTCTCCAGTGGATTGGGGTCTCTGTTCATTAAGGGGTGGCTCCCTCTGTTATATGCTCGACGAAGCATTCTTAGGACCATAAAAGTATCTAGGAGATGTTGACGGTTCAATATAGAAGTGTTTTTTTCTTCCAGACTCTTTCACACTAAAAGAACTGCACAGAAACCCATTGTATTATGGAATTTAGTTTGAAAGAAGCTTCCCTTTGAGTTATATTAGACTGTTAGTATATGTTTTCTGCAAAGGCACTGATGTCGGCTGGCTTGTGGATGGTGTTTACAGCTGCAAGGCATTTGATGACCATTCGACGTGCAGGACACATCCATCGGGGGCACATAGATGTTCTTTGCTTTTCTCTTTCCTCACATCTAACTTGATCAAATTTTCCCCCAGATGGATAGGTACACCCATTAGGACTCTTACCAAATTGTCTATTAACCTATCTTTTCAAGTATTAAGTTAAAATTATGGATCCTCCACCCAGATTGTGTTTTGGTGCAAACTAAAAGAGAGAGAGAGAGACAGAAAAACTTTTAAATAATTACAATTCTTGTTAATTAAAACAAGCTATGCTTTTCAGGCTTGGTGTGGTGATTTGGGTACAGCAAGTCTGATATTGATGGGTCATCATTGCCCAGGATCACACAGCAGGCTGCTCTAAGCAGCATTCCTGACCTGCGGGCCTGGGCCCAGCAGCACACCTGGACACCTGTGGAAAGTGCAGGTTCTAGGGCGCACCCAGACCTGCTGCCAGCTGTGTCGTCAGAACACTCTCGGAGTTGTTGGACTTGAAAAGGGCTTGGCCGTTTATTCCATTTTAGTTGTTGTTCACTTCCATTTTTTGATGAAATTGAAAGAAATGACCAGATGATGTAAAACATGTGGGTCCCAGTGGGGACTGCCGAGAGATTTCTAAAATGCACCCTTTCCCTAAGCAACTTTGGACTTTCTGCACAGCTCTTGTTAGTGGAATTCATGGGAACATGTTGAAACTTCTCAGAAGTGATTTGCTAATTGCTTGCCCTCTTCTGGTGCCATGTAAACCATTTTTGAAATGCTTAGAAACTGTGCCCTGAGAGATAAGCCCTCTTTTAATTTGAAATTGCTGATGTCCATGTTAACAGAAGTTCGTCGTCATCACTGCGGGGGTGAAATTGCTGACACTTGCCAAAATCCGCCTACTTTGCAGAATGAGCGTTTCCTTCCACACATGCCAGGAATTTCTAGCATAGCTTGGCCTGTCTCAGCCTGGGCGGGAACAGAGTGAGGGTCGGTCCTGCTGTGCTTCCCGTTCTGTTGTGTGAAGCAGTGGCTTGTGTTTGTGTGGGTGTGTGTAGTCTCCTCCTCACCCCTCCACACCCTGGTTATTGATTGACCAGAAATGGTCTGCAGTTCTTTTGAGAGATTTCTTCTATACCATACCTTTTGTTTCTGAGTCCATGAATACTCATGACAAATTGTGCAATTAATGATTCTATGATTTTTGTTAAGAACAGTTTCAAGTCCAAAAGAATGCTGCTTGCACTAAAATATAATAGCCCATGAGCTGATTGTGCTCTCTTCTGTTTTCTACAACCTATGAGCTAAGATCTGTATTTACAACATTATATGAAGGTATCCTACTTCAGTTCCACACATAAAGTTTGAGTGAAACGTGGCTCATGTACATCCATGCCTGCTTCCCCCCACACTGCAGGGGCAGGTTTGAATAGTTGCAAGAAGACCTTGCAGTCTGCAAAGCCTTAAATGCTTACTATTGCGTTGAGAAAGACCTCATATCAGGGTACTGCTGGCCCCGTAAAATGAATTTGAAAGTGTTTGTGTTACTTCACCTTTCTGGCAGAGTTTGCATTAGTCTGTTTTCTGTTACTTATGACTGAACACCTGAAACTGGATAATTTATAAAGAAAAGGAATTTATTTCTTATATTAATATTTATAGGGGCTGAGATGTCTAAGCTCAAGGGGCTGCATCTGGTAAGAACCTTCTTGCTGTTGGGGACTCTGCAGAGCCCTGAGGCTGCATGGGGCATCACATGGCAAAGGGGCTGAGGGTGCTAGCTCAGGTCTCTCTTCCTCTTCTTAGAAAGCCACGAGTCCCGCTCTTGTGATAACCCATTAACCCATTAGTTAATTAATCCACAGATGTATTAACCCATTCATGAAGGCAAGGTTCCTTATGACCCAATCATCTTTTAAAGGCCTCACCACCACTCAATACTGCCACACTGGGGATTAAATTTCAACATGAGTTATGGCAGGGGCTAATATTTAAACCATAGCAAAGCTTTTTTTTTTTTTTTTTTTTCTCCAGTGTTTGATAGAATTAATCAGTTAAGTGAGCAGGTCCTGGGCTTTTCTTTGATGAGAGAGGTTTTATTACTGATTCAATCTCCTTACTTGTTATCGTTCTGTTCAGATTTTCTGTTTCTTCATGTTTCAGTCTTGGTAGGTTGTATGTGTCTAGGAATTTAGGAGTTTACTCCAGGTTATCCAATTTATCCCCATGTAATTGTTTGTAGTTTTTTTTGTGACTCTTTGTGTCTTACGTGGCATCAGTAATGGTCATGACTGCTCTTACATTTCTGGTTTTGAGTCTTCTCTTTTTACCTTAGTCTAGGTAAAGGTTTGTGAATTTTGTTCATCTTCAGAACTCTTAGTTTTGTTTCTTTGCTATTGTTTTTCTAGTCTCTGTTTAATTTGTTTCTGCTCTGATCTTTGCTATTCCCTTCCTCTGCTAATTTGGGGTTTAGTTTGATCTTTTTCTAGTTCCTTCAGGTGCAACATTAGGTTTTTTTGAGAATTTTCTTCTCTTTTAACATAGGCATTTATTGCCATAAACTTTCCTTTGCTGCATCCCATAAGTTTTGGTGGCTTGTGTTTCTAGTTTTGTTTTTCCCAAGATATTTCGAAATCTCTCTTCTGATTTTTTTTCTTCGACCCAGTAGTTATTTAGGAGCATATTGCTTTATTTCCATAAACTTGTGAATTTTCCAAGATTCCTCTTGTTATTGATTTCTAGTTTCATACCACTATGGTCAGAAAAGATACTTGAGGCCAGACACGGTGGCTCACGCTTCTAATCCCACCACTTTGGGAGGCCAACGCGGGCAGATCACCTGAGGTCAGGAGTTCGAGACCAGTCCGGCCAACATGGCGAAACCCCATCTCTACTAAAAATACAAAAAAAAAATTAGCTGGGTGTGGTGGCATGCACCTGTATTCCCAGCTACTTGGGAGGCTGAGGCACGAGAATCGCTTGAACCCCGGGCGGCAGAGATTGCAGTGACCTGAGATCGCACCACTGTACTCCAGCCTGGGTGACAGAGCGAGACTCAGTCTCAATTAAAAAAATAAATAAATAAAAGGAAAGACACTGGATATCATTTCAGTCTCCTAAGATTTGCTAAGGTTTGTTTTTTGGCCTAACATGCCATCTATCCTGGAAAAGTTTCTGTGTGCGTATTGATAAGAATGTGTATTCTGGCGCTATGTTTTGTATTTGCCTGTAAGATCTATTTGGTCTGAAGCGCAGGGTGAGTACCCTGTTTTCTTATCGGTTTTCTGTCCATTGTAGAAAATGGGGTACTGAAGTCCCCTACAGTTGTGGTATTTTTGTCTGTCCTTTCAGATCTGTTAATATTTGCTTTATATATCCATAAATAGTGCCACAAAAGTGATGATAATGGGGTGAATGTCACCACCATGTGTGCCTATTTTGGCTGAGGTGTTCTTTGTAGGTGAATTGCTGTCAACTATAGTTTTGTGCAAGAAACGTACTGGTAGCCATGCCGTTAATAACTGCACATGCCAGGATTCAGCTGCGAAGAGTTTATCAAGTGCCTGCACTGAGTATCTTTGTAAGGCATGCTCTTGACTTCAATTGACAGAGAGAAGGATTATCCTGGGTGACATTCATGTATGACTAGGCTTATCAGAATTGTAACTTGAATTTAAATGATAGTTTTTTTCTCAAGAAGTTAGGGAGCTACATATTAGAGGCCCTGCCATTTTGGCTTTATGTGATTCCAGATCAGGGGTTGGCAAATATTTTTAAAAAGAGCCAGATTGTATTTTACGCTTTGCAGGCGCCATGGTCTTGCTGCAGATACCCAGACCTGCCCCTGCTGTGAGGGTGGAAGCAGCTCTGGATGTAGGTGAACAGATGGGAGTGGCCGTGTTCTATCAAACTTTATGTATGGACACTGAAATCTGAACTTCACATTTCACATGGCGTGGAATCTTATCTTTTTAAAATTTGTCCTCAATGGTTTGAAAATGTAAAAGCAACTCTTAGTTCACAAGTTGTGGGAAAGTAGGTAATGGGCAGAAGTAGCTCCTGGGGTGCGGTTTGCCATCTGCTGTTGTAGGTCGTGAGAGTAGGTTCTAGAAGGTGGCACTCTGTGGTTATGGGTGAGGGTGGCCTGTCCAGTAGTTTCTGTTTCTGCTGCTGATGTTGCTGGCTTGTGAGCTGGGCTGTTGGTGTCTGTGATTATGGTTCGAGTCTTTTTCCAGAACGTCTGCCTGGGACAGTGGGCCCACTATGTGTGATGAGTTACTTCCAAGCCTAATTGGGTGAAATGACAGGCAGCTGCTGTGTTGGTCTGCCCTCCTGGGCTTCTGTGGCTGCTCCAGTTAGCACCCGCTCTTACTGTTTGCACCCAGCCTGCAGATTCCCTGTTGCAGAGACTCTAGTTGTACTGGGTACTGACTCTCCCAGACAGAAAGGCTGCAGGTAATGCTGGCCTAAACTCCAAAGCATGCCCTCTATTATTTTGTCCACGAGTGAGTCTTTTCCTGTTCTAATTACATCTCTGCTGTAGGATTTCAGAGAAAATCAGTTCATTTTTTGTCTCCTGCAGGGCGGAAAAGGACGAATAGGAGTGGTCATATCATCCTACATGCACTTCACCAACGTCTCGGCCAGGTAGGATGAAGATGTCAGCCCGCTGTCTTGCAGTGCTAAAGCTCAGCCTGCATGGGGCTGGAGGCTGTCTGCGGGGAGCTGTTCTGGACACCAAGGGCTCGGCTGACCTGTGTTTCGTATCCCTCAGTGCTGGGGTGGTCAGTGCCTGGAAACCCAGCTTACAGTTAAGCGTTTACTCTTGTCAAAGTGGCATTTTCCAGGTTGGGTGGCTATGTATGATTGATTCTAAGTACTTCCATGGAGGCATTAAAAAAATAAGTGGCCCCACTGTCCCTTATTCTCTAATAGAGAATTCTCTAATGAAAAATAACAGAGGGAAAAGTCACCATTATGAAAATTAAGAACAGAGTGGTCTCACTAAATCAGTTCATACCTTGTATATATTATTAATGGTGACAGCTACCTCTTTTTTTGCAGGCACTGGGCCTCTGGGAAGTATACTGAATACTTTCCTTTCTCCCTGAATTCTAACTAATCCACGAGGCTGTTACTATCATTCCCATTGCACAGGTGAAGGAAGCAAGGCTCAGAGGAGCCAGGTAGCTCACTCGTGATTTCACAGCCTGGGAGGGGGGAGCCAGGTCTGGGCTAGTTTCCATGAGATGGAACTGTAATTGTGGAGACTTTGGAGGTGCCACCGAGGCCCCCTTAGTCAGGCATGACACAAACAGGGCAGGGCCATGAGGACCCCAGCGCTGTGGCAGCCCTCCTGGCCCTGGGCAGCCGTGGTGTACCCCAGCAGCCCTCCCACAGTGCAGATCTTCACTCACACTGAAATGCAGTGCAGAAAACATCATTATTTATGGGGTCTGCATTTGCATCTGCCCTGTCTTCTCAATGGCCTCTTTGAAAAACCTGAGCTTTCCATTCTGAGGAAATAGAAGCTTATTCATATAAGCCAATAAATCTTTCCCTTTCTAGCACCAAGGAGTGAAATTTGACTTTCTGAATGTTTACTCTGGAAACAAATTGGGGAGCTGGTGCCTGCCAGGGAGGAAACCCAACCTCCAAGTGAAAATCAGATTCCCTCTTGGTGAGAATAATCATCAGTGTGTGTGTGCCAGAAAAATCGAGATTCCTGGTCACATCCATCCCTCAGTGATACCAAAGGCATTTGGTTGGCCACCAAACATAGCCTGGCTGTTTCTGGACAGAGACCACCTGAGCACCTCTTTATTTTTTTTTGAGACAGAGTCTCGCTCTGTTGCCTAGGCTGGAATGTAGTGGCACGATCTCCGCTCACTGCAGCCTCTGCCTTCTGGGTTCAAGCGATTCTCCTGCCTTACTCTCCTCAGTAGCTGGGGTTATAGGCGTGCGCCACCACGCTTGGCTAATTATTTTGTATTTTTAGTAAAGGCGGGATTTTGCCATGTTGGCCAGGCTGGTCTTGAACTCCTGACCTCAGGTGATCCATTCGCCTCAGCCTCCCAAAGTGCTGGGATTACAGGTGTGAGACACTGCGCCTGGCCTCACCTGAGTATTTCTAACCCCAGCAAAGTAGTGCTGCCTGAACCGAAGTTCATGCACTGTGGATAGTCCTGCATTTTTTGGGAAGGGTAGTCGTCTAAGGCCTAAAAACACATCATTGACACTCTTCCTACAAACTCTGTTTTCTCTCAGTAGTCAATATGTATTTCAGCTGCATGTGTCAGGCAGTTTACCTGAATCTCTCTAAGCCATCCTTACCTGGAAAATGATGGTAGTCTTATCTCCCAGAATGTTGTGACAGTTCAACCTATCATTACACAAAAAGCACTTAGAACAAGATCGGTAATCAGCTATTGACTGTCATTAATGCTACTGTGATTATAGGAGTAATAGTACTAAGTGCCTTTTAATTAAATGGGCTGATACCACATGCTTTCTGTGACTTGCTTTTCTATATTAATATCTTTTTTTTTTTTTTTTTTTTTGAGACGGAGTCTCGCTCTCTCATCAGGCTGGAGTGCAGTGATGCAATCTCGGCTCACTACAACCTCTGCCTCCCAGGTTCAAGCAATTCTCCTGCTTCAGCCTCCTGAGTAACTGGGATTACGGGCACACGCCACCAAGCCCAGCTAATTTTTGTATTTTTAGTAGAGATGGGGTTTCACCATGTTGGCCAGGCTGGTCTTGATCTCTCGACCTCGTGATCCGACGACCTCGGCCTCTTGAAGTGCTGGGATTACAGGTGTGAGCCATGGCACCCAGCCATGAATATCATTTTATACGCATCATTCCCTGACATCATTTCAGTGGCAGCATAGCACTTTATTCAATGGATACATTATGTATTTAAGCATTTGCTGATTTTGGCTGTCCAAGTTGCTTCCAGTTTGTGTATGTGTGTGTGTGTGTGTGTGTGTGTGTAAATTTAGGTGGCTTCCAGTTATTTCCTACTGCAAAGCTTGCCATGATGAACACATTCTTATACATACATCTTTGATCATTTCTACAGTGTTCCTTTTTAGATTACATTCCAGAAGTAATCACAGAGAGCATAAGCACACGTGTTTGAGGTCTTTATCACAAACTACAAACGGAACGGAACAGAAACTTCAAGTCTCCAGGAAAGAAGAACATTCTTGTATCAATACCATAAAATAAGAGTTACAAAGACAAAAGCAGTACTAATATTATTACTAGTAATAATATTGCTATGCAAAATAAACATTGGTCAAAATGTATTCTCAGCAGTTAATAAAACAAGTGAATTCCAAAAAAAGGAGTGCTTAAAAGTCACTGGGAGGCGATGGAGCTGTGCTCTCCTGCTCAGTATGTGATGGACTCGGTGCTAAAGTGGGCATTCTGTTTGTGACTGCCCAACCAGCCCAGCCCCTTGCCTAGCAAATGCATACAGCAAGCTGTCCATTTTATAGCATTCTATGAAAGTCAAGTCACACTCAACTTACTTTTGAGTATGTTTCTTTTTCCTCCTGCCTATCTCTCTACCAGTGTTTTCCGGGCCTTTATGACGTCCACAGTGCTTATGTACATCATTTTTCTGGAAGGGTGCAGACATGTTTTTCTAAGAAAGGATTTTTTTTTTTTGAGATGGAGTCTCGCTCTGTCACCCAGGCTGGAGTGCAATGGCGTGATCTCTGCCGTCTACAACTCTACCACCCGGGTTCAAGTGATTCTCCCACCTCAGCTTCCCGAGTAGCTGGGAGACAGGCATCCATCATCATGTCCGGGTAATTTTTGTATTTTTAGTAGAGATGGGGTTTCACCATGTTGGCCAGGCTGCTCTTGAACTCCTGACTTCAGGTGATCCGCCCGTTTTGGCCTTCCAAAGTGCTGGGATTACAGACGTGAGCCACGGTGCCTGGCCTGTCAAGGGGTTTTAAGGAAGCGTTTGGCTCAAATGAGTTTGAGTTGTTAAGATACAGCACTCATACTCCATGGTGTATGCTGAAGTCGGATCAGGGAGCCCCACGAATGTCCTGCCGTGAGGTTTCTGGAGGGTCTATCAGATACTACCTGTGGGCATTGTGGAGCTGGCATTGAAGGTCAAATATGTGGTTGGAAAGTGGGGTCACTTTTTATGGCAGTCACTTCAAAAACAGTGATGCAGCCCCGAGGCCTCACACGCCTTTCCAGCCCCAGTGTCCTGCGGCCTTCTCTTGAGACTTTGTGGGGGCTCCGTTCATTTTCCTACTCTGGGTTGCTCCCCGCATCCTCGTGGTCCTGAGACTTGAGTCTGCCTCTTGTCTCTCGCAGAGCCCACTTAACATGGCCTCTTTTATTTGGGAGGTAGGGTTGTGAAAAGACAGTTTTGGACACCAGCCCCTGCCACCTGCCTGCTGAGAAGCCTCAGCTAGTTCTTCTCCTGCAAACCGGGTATTCAGCACATCTAAGTATCATACTTTTAGATAAGGTGCTATTATTTCAGATGAGAATTCTGACCCTGCGCTGTGGCTCCCACTTTGAGCATCACAGTATATTCCTACAGGGGAAATGAAGTCTAAGAAGAGACAGAGGGATGGGGTGTGCACAGGTGGAGCAAGAGACTGAAGCCCCTTGTGTGAGCTGGTTGCTTTGAACAGCCATGGGACTCATCCCCCGTCACGCACGTACATGGTGTGAGTTCCACTGAGTTGACTCTCTTTCTTTCTCTCTCTCTTTTTCCCCAGCGCTGACCAGGCCCTTGACAGGTTTGCAATGAAGAAGTTTTATGATGACAAAGTTTCAGCTTTAATGCAGCCTTCCCAGAAACGGTATGTATACATCCCTAAAGCCATAGTGAAGAGGTGAATTAAATTTTGCATATAAAACTGTGAAAACAGAAGAGGCATCTCCTCTGTCCCGACATCTAAATGGTATTCTTGGGTCATGCCAAAGACTGTGAAGTGGAGGCTTGTCCCTCCCAGAGGTGAAGGGCTGAGCCATCCTATGTGTCTGCAGTGAGAGAACCCTGTACGCTGCTGGCTTGTACTGACAGAAGTAGAGGGAGGACTTGCCCCAGTTGGCGTCTTCCTCTCTTGCAGTGAGTGACTTTTGATTTCCATTATTATGTTGGAACTTGGTTCTATGGCTAGACCAGGGGTCAGTAAACTCTCTCTGCAGTGGACTAGAGAGTGAATATTTTAGGCTTTGCAGGCCACAGAATCTTTATCGCAACTGTTCTAACATGAAAGCAGCCCGGGGCAATATGGAAATCAGGGAATGTGGCTGTATTCCAATAAAACTTTACTTATACAAACGCTTTACCAGTTGCATTTGGCCAATTCTTGTGGCTCATCAGTTCCCTGAGGCCAGGGAGTATTTTTCCGTCATGCTGCCCATCTCTCCCTTCTCTACTCCTGGGCATGGCTTCAGGAAGGTGCTTAGTAATTGATGGGGAATAGCCATGGTGGTGGGGGGGCAGGGGGCGGGGCGTGCAGAACTTTCTCCTTTTGCTGCCCGCCCAGCAGGCTGAGGTCAAGAACCTGAGCAGGGCTGGCTGAGAAGCAGTGAGAAGGACCCACAGCTGTCTCCCCATCCAGGTGCACTTCCTCTACAGATGTGACACTTAGAGCCAACCAGGTAGCTCTATGGCATATTTCAAACCCCACAGCAGGGAATTTGTAGGAGAAGTGCCAAGGCAATTGGCAAATGGTGTTCTGTTTTGGAGACGGGTATTTGCACACCCGACCTCGTGTATACAAATCCTGATGCCTCACATCTGTTTTCTTCAGTGCAGCTGAGGGCTGTGTCAGCAGACATGGGAGTAGACGGGCAGAAAGGGATTTCAGGCGTCACCAGAGGCACCTTTTCCTTTTGTCTTGCTGTTTCCAATGGCCTGGCTCTGTTTCTCTTGAGACCGGATGTGTCGGAAGAAAGTGGGCTGGGGTGTGGGACCGTGGACAGCAACAGGGCCACATGCAGTGCAAGTTGCATGCAGAAAACTCAGCATTTTATAAAATATTTTAGTGAGGCTGGGCATGGTGGCCCACGCCTGTAATCCCAGCACTTTGGGAGCTCGAGGCAGGTGGATCATGAGGTCAGGAGATGGAGACCATCCTGGCCAACATGGGAAACCCTGTCTCTACTGAAATACAAAAAAATAGCCTAGCATGGTGGTATGTGCCTGTAATCTCAGCTACTTGGGATGCTGAGGTAGGAGAATCACTTGAACTTGGAAGGCGGAGGTCGCAGTGAGACAAGATCGCGCCACTGTGCTCCAGCCTGGGCAACAGAGCAAGACTCTGTCTTTTAAAAAAAAAAAAAAAAAAAAAGTTTTTTTTTAGTTAACAGTCACTTGGGGATCTTTTCTTGAACCATTAAGTGTTATTTCTTTGTTATTATTTCTCTGTTGAACAGTTTCCAAAATGGTGCCATTCATACCCACATGGAAAAGGAGGCGTCAATAGTGGGTAACCCGACAGAATGCTTGGCATGCAGGAAGGAAGGATGGCTGCTCTTTTCTTTTCTTTTTTTTGTTCTTATTTCTTATAGTACCAGCAACTTGTTTATAACATTAAAAGAATACGGGAAAAGGGAGAAAACATCTCCTCATTTTCTTTTCTTTTTAGTTTTTTGAAGTCTCACTCTGTCACCCAGGCTGGAGTGCAGTGGCACAATCTTAGCTCACTGCAGCCTCTGCCTCCTGGGCTCAAGCAATCCTCCTACCTCAGTCACCTATAGCTGAGACTATAGGTGCACATCTCCACCCTCAGCTAATTTTAAAATTTTTGTGGAGACAGTGTCTGACTATGTTGCCTAGTTCAAGACTAGGCTGGTCTTGAACTCCTGAGTTTGAATAATCCTTCTGCCATGGCTTCCCAAAATGCTGGGATTGCAGGTGTCAGCCTCTGCCCTGCTATCCTCCTGTTCCCATGCCCAAGGTTTTCATGCATCCTTTCCGTCATTGCACGTTTGAAGCTGGAGCAATTGCACTTTTTAATATTTGCTGGATTCGGTTTTACATTCCAAGCTTAGTCCCTCTGCTCCTGAGATTAGGGAAATGCCCCTTATTCCTTGCTGTTTTCCTTTTATCTTGACCAGAGTCTGCCTAAAAAGATGCTCACCAAATGGTAATTGAGCGTGAAAATAACTGAATGAATGCATAAGATATATCTGAAGGAACGTTTGAGACCAGAAGAACATGTGATGACAGCTTGTATGGGAATAGGCTCTGTGATGGGAAGCTACTCTGTTGTCCTGAATGAGCTGGGGAGTGGGGTGTGTGCTCTGCAAGCTGTTTTAGGACTAAGCTCAAGAAATCGTTTTAAAGTCAAACTTGTAATAATCACTCTTGAGAAGAATTAATTAGCATGGAGTTTGTGGCTGGGAAGCTCAGATGTCTCAATAGCAACTCTAATAGGGGTCAGTCTTTGTTACCTTGTTTGTTACATTAAAAAGTCATGGAGCAGTTGGCCCACAGAGCTGGGTCAGCTGTGTGCCTGTGTAAGTTTTCTGTTTTCATACCTTTCTTGCCTTTAGCGAACCATGAGAAGTCGCTTGTGGATGCCCCCGTGTGGCCTCCTGTTGGTGCTCATTACCGCCATTGTTATTGAGGCACCCCTGAACTTCCTTCCCTGAACTTGGAAGCCTTCCTCTTTGAGAAGTAGTTAAAAAGAAATCCTGGGCGTGGCACAGTAGCTCTAGTCTGTAATCTCAATTCTTTGAGAGGCTGAGGCAGGACAATCCCTTGAGTCCAGGAGTTTGAGACCTTCCTTAGCAATGCAGGAAGACCCCATGTCTACAAAATAAATAAATAAATAATAAATAAGTAAATAAAATTAGCTGGATGTGGTGGCACACACCTGTAGGCCCAGCTACTCTGGAAGCTGAGGTGGGAGGATCCCTTGAACCCAGGCGTTGGAGGTTACAGTGAGCTGTAATTGTTTCACTGCGTGCCAGCCTGAGTGACAGAACTAGACCCTGTCTCCTCTCACCTTCCCCCAGAATTCTGGTATAGTTTGGGTTTACCATCAGCATCATGTAAATAATATTAAATTATTAACGTTTCTGACTTCTCTCTTTTCCACCTTTTCTTTCTTTCTGAGAGAGTTGAGACGGTAGCACATATTTCTTGGCCCCGTCACCAGGTTAATGGGGAAAGTGACAGATAACCAGTTGTTTCTTTGGGCAACTGATCTCTCCTGAGTGTTGGCTGCCAAGGTGGCCCTGGGAGGTCCCAGGTGGGACTCACCTAAGACTGCTCATGTTGTCTATGCATGTTTGGGTGCCCCTTTGAGGTAAAGGGAAGACAAACCAAACAAACGTCTTGGCATTCAGAAATCAGGAATTATTTTAGATGGTGTTACTGGTGGAAGGTATCCGAGTTATCAGTAGTAAATCCATAATGGTCTGTAGCAACCTCAGTTCTTGCCTGCTCAGAAGAAAGAATTTTGACTAAGGGGCATAAGGCAGAAAAGGAGACAGAGGCAAGTTTTAGAGCAGGAGTGGAAGTTTATTTAAAAAGGCTTTAGAGCAGGAAAGAAAGGAGAGTACGCTTAGAAGAGACCCAAGCGGGCACATGAAGGTCAAGTGCGGTGTTTAACTTTGGTCTTAATAGGCTGGCCCACTTCCCGTGTCTTGTGCCCCTTTCCCATGATTCTTCCCTTAGAGTGGGTTGCCCGCATGCATAGTGCCCTCCTTTTGCTTGAGAAGTGAGCACATGCACCTATTTAGGAAGTTATACGCATGCCTGTCTGAGGGTTTGTCTTGTCTGATGTGCCCCCAGAAGGTCATACTCCGCCATTTTGTCTTTTAATTCATGTGCCCAAGAAGGTGTGTCTCCCTGGAGCTTGCATTCAATTAATAGTTCGTGCAGTAGGCAGGGACCATCAGGAAATGGCCGCCTCCTGACACCGGCTGCCAATGTATCACTTTCAGACAGGCAATATGATGATCGCTGAACTGTCACCCAGCATTCCTAGTGGATGCAGAAAGCCCTCTCCTGCCCTGCTCATGCCTAACTACCTGTAACAATGGCATTATTGTTTTTTCTGTCATTTTTGACAGAAGTACCTCAGGTGCCTGAAAAAATACTTTAAAGATACAAGGGGAGTAGTTTACCACATTCTCTAAAGAATGAGCCTCCTCAGATAGTCTCTGAAATGCTTCTGTAACCCGCAAGTGGGTTCATTATTCAATGCTCAGATAGAGCTGATTTACCAAGACAGGGGAATTGCCATAGAGAACGAGTTTAATTCATGCAGAGCTGGCTGAACAGGAGAGCAGAGTTTTATTACTACTCAAATCAGTCTCCTGGAAAATTTGGAGGCTAGGGTTTTTGAAAGATATTTTGGGGGGAAGGGGGTGGCTAGGGAACGGATGCTGCTAATTTGTTGGAGGTGCAAGCATAGGGGTGTAGAAAATGGCCCTCTACTGCCGAGTCCACTTCTGGGTGGGGCCAGATAACAGTTGGCAGGTCAGGTAGAGCTGTCAGTTGTCAGAAATGCGAAGCCTAAAAGACATCTCAAAAGGCCCATCCTAGGTTCAACCATGGTGATGTCATCTCTAGGAGTAATTGAGGAAGTTGCAAATCTTGTGTTCCTCAGAGTAATCTTTTAAGTCTGCACCTTGGCAGAATTCAAGCTGCTTTCATCCTCCCGACCTGGTGGTCTTTCATTAATTTTACAAAGGTGGTTTAGTTTTGGCTATTATCATTTATACCATAAACTTTACTTTCTTGTAAAGTTAGTTTGGTCCAAGCCCAAGAATAGCCTAGGGCAGTTAGGAGGTTAAAGGCAGAATGGGGGTTGGTTAGATTAGATCTCTTTCACTGCCATATTACTCCCACTGTTAAAATTTCTGCAAAGGCAGTTTTACTTTCTGTCCCTGTGGCCCCTCCCTGCATGTCCTCCTTGCTGCCCCCAGCCTGCAGAAGAAGGGTGACCATTCCTCAGGGAGCCACACACTTTGCCTGGGTCCAGCCATCCCCTCTGAGTCACCAGCTCTGTGGGCAAGGCCACCTGCACGCTGGTAGCATGTTCTAGGAGAGCAGAGGCTGTGGCCGAGGTGTTGTGGTCTACTCTGACCCTTACGTCCATGCAACTGACTCATCTTTGCAGCAATTCCAATGTGTAGGTCTCATTATTCTCCCCATTACAGGTGAGGAAAGGGAATGCTGAGCAGAATGTTAAATAACAGCCCAGGCTTGGCTCACACCAACAGGTGGCTCAGCTCAGGTTTCCTGGCTGGTTGGTGCTGTCCCTGCAGCTGTGGATGACTCTGTGAGTGCCGGGAATGTGGAGTGAGTAAGCTGCTGGGAAAGAAGTCCTGTGATGATGGCTCCTGTTGCTTGGAAAAGTAACCTTTGAGTGCTGATTTTTATGCACTCACATTTTCAGAGAGATTTGAGCTTACGTCTAGTGCAACTCAAATGTTTAGGGAGATTTATGGAGATTCTAAATGGAAGTTCTTGCTGTTAGAAGTAGTTGTAAATAACGCGAGGGGCAACTGAAAATTTCAAGCTGTTTTGTGTTCATTTGCTTACAAGGTAAAAGCAAATGGTTTTCCTTTGGTTTTTTAAAACGTACTCACTGGTTTGAGATGGAGCATGGAAAACATCATCCTCAGGGAGTTATTTCCTAAAAAGAAAGAAAAGATAGCAGTGGGAAAATAATGGAGCTGTTTTTATCAAGTATCTGGTTTCTAATCTTTCCAGCTCTGAAAACAGTGTTGACTAAGTAGGAACATTTTATTTTGGATAAGGCTGTTGGAATGGTCTTTAGAGGGCATCTGATACCCTAACATTAACTCATTTATATCTATCTTTAATGCCGCAGATAAATATCATGTATACATAATTCAAGTTGATCCTTTCCACAGTCAGCTGGATGAACTAATTGTGCAATTCTGTCCTATTATATTCCCCTCCCCTCCTCTCACCTCCTCTCTCCTTCTCTTTTTCTTTTTTTCCCTTGAGACAGGGTCTTGCTCTGTCGCTCAGGCTGACTGCAGTGATGCAATCTTGACTCGCTGTAACCGCCACCTCCTGGGTTCAGGTGATTCTCATGCCTCAGCCTCCTGTGTAGCTGGAATTACAGGCATGAACCAACACACCCAGCTAATTTTTTTTTTCTTTCGTGGAGACAGGGTTTCAGCATGTTGGCCAGGCTGGTCTCAAACTCCTGACCTCAGGTGATCCGCCCACCTCAGCCTCCCAAAGTGGTGGGATTACAGGTGTGAGCCACCGTGCCTGGCCTCCCCTTATTTTCATCTATGCTTGGATGTTCTTTTCTTTGATACTGATGGTGATTCTGTAGAAAGTCACTCACAAACTCAGTGCTGTTACCTATGCCGGGCTATTTGTCTGCACTCTCAACAGCATTCACTACAGCTTATATTTGCAATGAACTTTGTTGTTTTTATAAGACATTGCTATTTTTTTAAAAATGTTTTTTAAAGGCGTGTTTTTATTTGGGATTTAGAACACCATGTTTTTTAAAAAATCTTACCTTATTAAGAAAGCATGTGAAGGAAGAAAAAAGTGCATTTACCTTAGCATTTTATGTCTTTAATTTACCTGAAAATATGATGACTAACAAGTAGTTTTCTATAAAGGACAGATGAGAATTGTATGCCAAGAGGCTACTTTTTGATTGGTGAAGCTGTCAACTGAGCAGCTTTTTGTAGACTGAGCTGAGAGATGATGGCTGTTGAGAGCCGGTTTTGGGGAGAAAAGACTCCAGAGTCCTGGGTCCCAGGCAGAGCCAGCCTCCTTCCCTTCCTAGCTGACCACCTCTAGGCTTGTGGCCCTGGACTTGGGCCTTCTTTGGGAGCTTGTGGCGAAACAGAGCTCTCCTGCCGTCAGCTTGCCCTCCTCACCTGAAGGAAATACTTCTCATGCTTCCTATGGTGGCAGGAGCAGCAGTTCTGGCCAGGCCACATCAGCAGAAATGAAGCTCTGTGACCACAGTATGGGACAAGACCTGGGTCCGGGAGAGGCCTTGGTTTCCCGGAGGGCAGCTGCTTGCCCCTCATAGGACCTTGGTGCTAACTCTGGGCTCAGCCACTTGGACCCCTCATGCTGCCATGAACAGGAGCCCCTGAGGCCCAGCATTCCAAAGCGTTCCATGTTTGCACGAAGACATAAAACAAACATGGACTCCACCCAGATGCCTGGTCCAGGTGCACATCGTACACTGAGAACACCTACAGGGAAGAGGACTGTCTCACCCTCATGGTCACTGCAGAACCGCCCGAGCACACGGCCAGGTGGTCAGGGACTCAGCATGTCACTGACAAACCGGACGAGCGGAGGAAGCTGATTTCCTAGTGTCCAGGGCTTCCCCGTGCTGGAGGGAGGGGGCAGAACTGCCCTAGAGGAGGTGACTCAGGCCCCTCAATCCGGGCATTTGTGATTTCTCACTTTTACTCAAAACCAGGGAGCCAAATTTTCCACAACACATGAAATTTACGTGATTAAAAATACATGATTCACTCATTTCTCTGCTTACATACAACCAAGTGTGGGAAGTCTTGTTGCCAGGGTGGAAAGTGTCTTGCAGGGGAGGCGTGTGGGAGTGGCCTGGAGGTCCACTGAGGTCCAATCATCGGCCTCTCAGGGTCCCCGCGTCTCCAGGCTGAACATCTGGCCTCTGCGACTCTCGTGAGGTTTCGCCCTGTTCTGAGAGAGCAGAAGAGAAATTTGGTGCCAGGAGGATGGAAACACTGCCATGCCCTGTTTCTCACTATGAATTGTAACTAAAACGAAGCAGACTTGCTTTTCTAACATTTTCCTAGTGGGTGGACTATAAGTAGGGTTTTTATTTATTTATTTTTTTGGGTAATGTGTAACAGAAATCTTTTCTTGTTCAGTTCTATAAATTTAGCTGCTTGAATAAGGGACTGGACTTAGCTTGGTGTGAACTGCCAGCATAATGAGATATTTTTTTCTTAACATAAGTAAGTTTCGTGATGGCTGTTTCTGGCCTGGGGCAGGGTGGCTGTAGGTGCAGACGATACAGTCACCTGACACTTCCTGCCTCTATCTGCTGTGGCAATAGAGAGATGCTAGGTGGTTAAATACTGTGGGGTTTTTTGTTGTTTGGGTTTTTCTTGCAAAGATCACAGCACTTTGGGGGAGATAGGTATGGAAACACAGATTCCATGCAAGGTGTTGCAGGCTACAGTGGAGTGTGTGGGTGCAGTGGCCATGGTGAGCGGCCTCAGGGCAGGGGCCAGGCCAGGCCAGGGCACCAGCAGGCAGGACAGGCCAGGGAAGCATCAGAGAGCTTGGCAATCCTCTGGCTTATCTTCCGGTCACTGCCGCCAGTCGTGCCTCATGAGGACCCCGGCAGTCAGATGCTCCTAGTGTAGAAGATTCCTTCTTAACCACCAAATGCTCATAGAAGGTGTGTTCAGTCAGTGTTGGAAGCATGAAGCTGACGCCTGGAACCCAGAGAGAGGCTGATGGCCTACGTGTCCTTCATCTTTGGAGCTGGACCCTGAAGAGAGAGGGACAGCAGGAAGCAGAGCCTCTTATCATTAGACATGGCGTGGAAGGCCTTGGAATAGGAGGGGAGAATGGACTCCAGCCTTTTCTTAGGGCTCCTGAGCATGAGCAGAAAGTAGCAGGCACAGTGAGTGGCGCTGGGCCTGGGTCACGTGACCCTGTGGCAGGTGCAATGCCAGTGACAGAGCACATGCCCTCTGGTGTGCCAGGCCTCTGCTTTCCACTGCTCACCAGTGGCAACCTTGATGGCTGGTGGCCTGGCATTGCCTGGTGATGGGTTCAGTGGACAGGCACAAAGGCCTTTCTGGTGTGGGATGCTCAGGCCGAGAGGCCGGTTGTATCTCGGTGTCCCTGGTGCCTGGTGCACCGGTGAGCAACCCTCAGACCTGCGGGTGTGGCACCACGCTGAGAACCCCTGGCTGTGAGCAGGGGACCGATTCTCTCCCAGAGCCCCGGGCCCAGTCAGGACGTGTTTCTCCCTGAATTCCCTCCTCAGCAGGGGCTGAGGATGCTTCTGGGAAGTCTAAGCCAGGTGTTCTTTTGCAGGTACGTTCAGTTCCTCAGTGGGCTCCTGTCCGGATCGGTGAAAATGAATGCCTCTCCCCTATTCCTGCATTTTGTCATCCTCCACGGCACCCCCAACTTTGACACAGGTGGAGGTGAGTGTCCCTGTGATTGGCTTGCCCAGACTTGGGGCTGGTCTAGGGCCCCTCAATTTAGATAAGCCTCTGCTTTCCTCCTAAGAGGGCCCAGGATCTGCTCCTCCTCCTCCCTGGTGATTGACTGTGCTCCCCTTCTGTGGACAGAGCACCATGTTTATGTGGTTGGGCCAAATTACTTAATCAGGGGAGAGACAAGGTGGCCAGCGAGGGGCATCAGAAATACCCCTGTGTGTATGCACAGTGACTCGTGCAGACAAGCATTGTTCTGGGCCGCAGCGCCAGTGGGTCAGCTGTGCAGTTGGCTTTGAAGTCACAGCCATGAAAGAAGCCCAGCAAGAGAGGCATGAATGTGACCCAGTCTTCCCCTGACACATCTCATGAGCCCATCTCCTCCTTTAAAATGACCCCACAGGAAAGCACACGGCACGTAACTGGGGGTGAGGGCCCTGAGCCCTCCTTCCTATCCCACTTAGATGAACACAGCACATAACTGGGGATCAGGGCCCTGTCTCCTTATCCCCAGTCCCCTCCAGCTGCACTGAGCATATGGCTGAGGGTCAGCAGGATTCCATGCTGCCTCCCCAGTCCCATGCAGGAGCACACGGCACATGGCTGAGGGTCAGGGTCCTGTCATCTCCTTCCCAGCCCAGTGCAGGTACACACAGCAGACGGCTGGGGCTCAGGACTCTGCCCCTCCTTGCCAGTCCCATGCAGGTGCTTGCTCACAGGTTTCTTCTGTCTCTGAAGTACATCTGTGCCTTCAGGTCCCCCGGTCATCATGGCCAGAGTGACCTTGCCAAGCTGCTAGTTGGTTTTGAAGCAGCCTGGCTCAACAATTCAGGAGCATTTGGCACCCTTTGGATAAAGGTCAAACTGTGTTGTTCTGCAGACTTCCAGGACTGGGTTTGGCCTTTTCCTGCAGCAACGCTGTGGCTCTACGCACTGCCTTTGTTCTGTCCTGGTCATGCCTCTACAGACAGTTGTGCCTCTCTTTCAGTGTGCCGGCCCTTTCTGAAGCTCTACCAAGCCATGCAGCCCGTGTACACCTCCGGTATCTAGTGAGTACTGCTGCTGCTTCTGCTGTGGGATCTGGATGGCCCAGGGGATTGCAGCTGAGCCTCAGCTGCCTGTCCCGCAGGAAGAGGGTAGGAGGATTCAGGTCAGAGAATGCCAAGGAGCCAAAGTAGAGTCCAGAGGGGAAAGCCCTGGAGTGGCCCGTGCTCTGGCATCACTCCTCGGCCCTCCCTCCTGCTGCGGCCCTCACTCCTGCCCTGCACAAGTGTCTTTGGGCTGTCACGCCAATTGGCCCCATTAAGGGACATGTGGGTGGAGTCTCGAGGGGAGAGAGGGCCATTTGCTTTTTGGAGTACGATGGTCCCTCAGTTTTCAAGGGGGATTTATTCCAGGATTTGATTACCCAAATCCATGATGTTCAGGTGTGTTTTTTAAAATAGCATTGTCTTGAACCCCCGACCTCAAGTGATCCACCCACCTTGGCCTCCCAAAGTGCTGGGATTACAGTTGTGAGCCACCACACCCCTGGCCATTGTAGTGAAACCCCGTCTCTACTAAAAATACAAAAATTAGCCAGGTGTGGTGACGCGTGCCTGTAATCCCAGCTTTTCGAGGTGGAAGCAGGAGAATCACTTGAACCTGGGAGGCGGGGGTTGCAGTGAACTGAGATCACGCCACTGCACTCCAGCCTGGGTAACAGAGTGAGAATCAACAAAATGAAGCAAAACAACAAAAAAAGGCACTGTATTTTCACATAACCCATGAGCATCCTCTTGTATACTTTAAATCATCTCTAGATTACATATAATACCTAATTCAATGTAAAGGCTGTGAAAATAGTTGTTACAATGAATTGTTTTTTGATTTCTGTTTTTTCATGGTTGCATTTTAATTTTTTATTTATTTCCCACATATTTTCTATCCCTAGTCAGTTGAGTCCATAAATGTGGAACCTGAGGATAGGGAGGGTTTACTGTGAGCATGTTGGAGAGAGTCCTATGATAGGGTCTCACCACTGTGGTTTCTGTTTCTCGCTCCTTTCCATTTTGCTTTTTATTTTTATTTTTATTTATTTATTTTTGAGACGGAGTCTCGCTCTCCTGCCCAGGCTGAAGTGCAATGGTGCGATCTCGGCTCACTACAACCTCTACTTCCCGGGTTCAAGCAGTTCTCCCCCCTCAGCCTCCCGGGTAGCTAGGATTACAGGTGCCCGCCATCATGCCCAGCTCATGTTTGGATTTTTGTAGAGATGGGGTTTCACTATGTTAGCCAGGCTGGTCTCAAACTCCTGACCTCAAGTGATCCTCCTGCCTCAGCCCCCCAAAGTGCTGGGATTACAGGTGTGAGACACACTGCCTGCCCTCCTTTGCATTTTAAACAGAACGTAGCCATACATTCCCAAAATCTGTACACATTTCTAAGCTTTCTTTTTGTTTGTTTGTTTGTTTTAATGTGGACAGGCATTTTATGGAAAGTAAATAAAGGTAACAAATATCCTCACTACTCAAAGAGCTGTTGTCACATTTCTGGGTTTGCTCCGGGCCCTGTGTGCACTGATGTTAACTCTGGAATTGCATCTGCAGCTTGTGGCGATGCACACCCTGGGCCACTTCCTCTAAGGCTGCATGGTTGTCTCCAAGCTCAGGGCCCTGTGGTTGGACCTTTGTCACTTCAAATTAGTCACTGATCCTGATGACGCTTTGAGTACCCTCCTTGGCCTGGGAGCTTTCTTTAGCTTTTTAGATTCACTTAGATTCTCAAGAATTAGATTCTGGGCTGATGGGGCGTTCTGTGTAATTTCTGAGTTTTTGGTTGTAGGATTACTTTTCCCTACATGTATTCTTCCCACAAAATCGTGAAGTCACGTAATGCTCTGCTTTCTTCTTCATCCCAAAGCAATGTTGGCCCAGAAAACCCCAGCAGGATCTGCATCGTCATTGAGCCGGCCCAGCTTCTGAAGGGGGATGTCATGGTGAGTGCCCACCACGGCCGCAGCCATGGCCGTGTCCTCACTCTCCCAGTGGGATGACTCAAAAGGAAAAACTGATTCTGTGCTAAAACAGTAACCCCCAAAAAATGCCCTGTAGGAAGAATGAGCCTTTGCCTTAATGCTGGGATCCCCAATCCCGAGGCTGTGGACCTAATTGGTCTGTGGCTTGTTAGGAACCGGGCCTAGCGAGGGAGCATGACTGCCTGAGCTCTGCCTCCTGTCAGATCTGCAGTGGCATGAGATTCTTATAGGAGTGCGAACCCTATTGTGAGCTGCGTGTGTGAGCCAACTAGGTTACACATTCATTAAGACAATGACGATCTGAGATGGAACAGTTTCATCCTGAAACCATCCTCCACCAGTCTGTGGAAAAATTGTCTTCTATGAAACCGGTCCCTCGTGCCAAAAAGATTGGTGACCACTGCCTTAAGGCATTTCGTTAACTTTCTGAATAAAACTATTTTAATGAAAGGGACAGAATGAATCTTCGTTCTTGATTCCCTTTCATTCTAGAGCCCCTGGAGATATCTAACCTGGAAATTCACGTCCTAACTCGGCCACTCACTTCTGAGGACCCCTGTGTTTTGACTGTAACTTGCATTCTTTCACATGATCACAGGCCTCCCAGAGTGTGAATGCAGAAATAGAATATTTATATATCGTTAATAGCCAAAGTGAAATACAGCTGGTGTGATTACAGATTGATTAATGATCAAAACAATTATTTCTCCAGATAATCTTTTTTTTTTTTTTTTGAGACAGTCTCATTCTGTCGCCAGGCTGGAGTGCAGTGGTGCAGTCTCAGCTCACTGCAATCTCTGCGTCTCGGGTTCAAGAGATTCTCCTGCCTCAGCCTCTCAAGTAGCTGGGACTACAGGCACACGCCACCGCAGCCAGCTAATTTTTGTATTTTTTAGTACAGATAGGGTTTCAGCATGTTGACCAGGATGGTCTTTATCTCTTGACCCCATGATCTGCCTTCCTTGGCCTCCCAAAGTTCTGGGATTACAGGCGTGAGCCACCGCGCCCGGCCTCTCCAGATAATTTTGACTCTTGAGTGTGTTGGTTTTCGAGGAGATTAACCATTACATTTTTGCCTTTTATCTTTCTTGAATACAAAACATTCATACATTTAAAATAATTTTAAGAAAGTTTTTCTTATCTGAAATAAGGTAAGCTTTTAAGGCATGTGTATGACTTTCAGCATGCATAGAATCATAGAATGTAAAGATTTCGTGGCCTTGGAAGACTCACTTCTCTATAAGGCAATAAGGTGAATGGAGAGTTAGCTTTTCATTGTATTATAAATGTCCTATACAAAGTTTTGAGGATTCTTATTAATTTTCCTGTAACCCCTGGATTTTAAAGCCTTTGCTTCGTGGGTGGTAAACTCCCTTCCTTGCTGGTCCTCAATTCTTATAAAAATCAAATCAGCAAGGATTATGAAGGTGGAGACCTTCTAGACCCATCCATGCCTATAGGGTCCCTCTGGGGCCTCTGGGTCTGTCCTGCTTCACATGTTCACTACCTGGCTGAGGGGTTCTGCAGGCCTGGAAGGCAGGCCTGGAACAACAGCTGGGCTCAGCCCTTTTCAAGGTATTGAGCTAAGCACTTTATAAACATTTTGCCTCCTGTTTCATAGGCGAGAAAGCTGAAGTGTGGGGTATGCCATATATATATATATTGTTTTTTTTTTTTGAGATGGAGCCTTGCTCTGTTGCCCAGGCTGGAATGCAGTGTGCAGTCTTGGCTCACTACAACCTCCACCTCCTGGGTTCAAGCAATTCTCCTGCCTCAGCCTCCTGAGTAGCTGGGATAACAGGCAGGTGCCACCATGCCTGGCTAATTTTTTTTGTATTTTTAGTAGAGACAGGGTTTTACCATGTTGGCCAGGATGGTCTCGATCTCCTGACCTTGTGATCCGCCCATCTGGGCCTCCCAAAGCACTAGGATTATAGGCATGAGCCACTGCGCCTGGCCTATCATACATTTTTATAGGCCTGTTTCCTCAGCTGTCTATTCTACTGTCCTAAGAAGGAGGACCTGGGCTGGAAGTCTGTCCTCAGCAGTGCTGTGCCACAGCAGTGGCACAGTGGCCCTGTGGTTGGAAGTGAGAGGGAGAACTGGTGGGGAGAGAGGCATCTGCTCTGGTGTTCCTTCACATCCTCTGCCCCAGAAGGCAGCCCTGGGCTTGTTTCCTAGGAGACTTCACCCTGGAGGCTTCTTCTTCCAGGACACTTCCTGGGTTCATTGGAAAAAGGACCTGAGCCTTCCTTGAGCACTAGCTCTGTGAAGCTCTTTACTCCTCCAGCCATGCTGGAATTGGGTCCAGTGTTCCAGCTTTAAAGAGGAGGCCAAGAGAGGCTGCGGAGATGCTGTGGGATTTGCACCTGCCCTCGTCTTGTTTGCATGGTGTTCTACCTGCCCTAGGAGATGGCATCTCAAGGGTGGGTGCTCCCAGAATCAGGCCTTCAGCGATGAGTTGTTATGGCCCAGTTCCTTTAAGGTGACTCATGGGAGGCAGCTGGACAACTCAGTCATGGAGGGTGAACCTCAGGCTAAGACGTGGCTTTTTTCACCCCCCATGGGAGGGCCATCTCCCCTGGGCTGTTTATGTGCTGGTAGCTGCAGGGTCTTCCTGAAGCCAGGCGGGTGGGAAGTCCCCTGGGCACTACCTAGCTCTTCTCCTCCTTCCTTCTCTTCTCCCCTCTCTTCTCTCCCACCCTGCCTTTATTCTCTCTCCTCCTCTTGCCCTTCCTTTTCCTCCTCTCTGCTCCCTCCCTCCTTCCTCCTCATTACTTTCTGTGGCCCCTCCTTCCTATTGTCATTCATCCAGTAATCTTTTTTTGAATGTGTTGTGCTTTTTGAGTCCTTTGTGCTTGGCTCTAGGCCCATGACTGCAGTTTTTGCCTTGGAGGATCCTGGTGGGGACATGGGCTTTCTAGCAGGAGAGAACCTGCAGATACTGTGTAGCCCTTGATGAGACGGGGAGGAAGAGGTCACAGGAGGACTTGTGACCTGTGAGTTGGCCCCAGGCTGGAAGGGGTGTTACTATACAAACAGGGGGCACAGCATCCCAGGCTCGAGGCACCCACGAGGCAGGTGCTGTTGTTAGGATGTCTGTCTTGCCAGGAAAGTCGTTGCCTGGGAAGGTTGAAGCCAGATTTTGTAGGGCTTACATATTTGCATGTTTTGTTTTGGGAAATGTAGACTTCTGCCCAGTGAAGACCATTCTTAGGGTTTGTGAGGATTAGGTGTGCTCCGCCCCCTAAGTCTCCCAGGACAGCACCTGGCAGGGGATGAAACTGCATCAGTGTGACCCCGAGGCATGGCCAGGTCACTGTCCTCTGTGAGACTGGACTGTGGCTTAGTCTTTAGGGCAGCCACTGCCTTTCCCTCTGGAAGAACCCCCGGCACCCCACCCACCCTACAGGCCCTCTCCCCACGGCGCTGTGTCCCAGCCTGTCCCACCCTGCAGTGGGCACCGCAGCCCAAGCGTGTGGTCTGGGTAGACATCACATGCACCCCTGTTGCAGCAGCTGGAATGTGGCTTTGAGCAGGCGGCATGGGCGGGACTTGGAGGAGGTGTGGTGGAGGTGGCAGTTTGGCACTTCGTAACTGAGGCAGGCCCTGGAACAGGGTGGGGCAGGGTGGAGAGGGACTGTGAGTGGGTGAAGGAGGTGGTGGCATCCTTTCCTCGGTATCCCACCGGCATCCCTTGGGAGTCTTCCCTAGCGGCCTCCAGGCCACTCTGGACTGGTATTCTCCAGCCTTCCATCTCCTCCCGGTCCTCTGCCCCTCGCTGGCTCTAACCTGCTTGGCATTCAGACTGTGTGACCTTCAGTCCACTGGGACCCGCCAGCCGCCTCATGCTGCCCCAGCCAATCCTGCCATTCTTTCTCCGAGCCCTGATCCAGCACTGCCCAACCACCTCAGCCCTGACCTCTCAACTCAGGCTTCACCCTAGACAGACCCCTGCTCCCCGTTTCATCAGCCGTGCAGATTTGACACAGAGTCCTGCCTCCAGCTACTATGATCGTGGCCCTACAAAGGCCTCTCCTTCCCTAGGACAGCACAGCCGGTCCTCTGAGCTGCCTGTCCTCCGAGCTGCTCACCACGCAGTGCAGCCTGCAGCTTCCCCTCTGGCCACGGTTTCCCTGCTGGGGAGGAGGTCCAAATGCCTGTGCCTGACATAGGAGTCCCTAATCCTCCCACCCCCGTCATTCATCCCCAGGGACCCTGCGCTGTTGGTCACACTCCGAATCACTCTCTTGTGTCTCTCCTGTCTTGCTAATGTCGCCCACCCATGTCAGAGGTCTGGCTCTGAGCTTGAGACACCTGGGCGTGTCCTGCACCCTTCCTGAAGCTGGGCTCCATATTCTGGAATCCACACCCCGTCTGCACCTCCATGGCTGGCAGTTCTCTTTAGCCGTAGCCTCCAAAGTCTGTCATCGTGCTCCTCAGAAGGGGGCTGATGCTCAGTAGACCTCAGAAACTCATGAGGAGTGGCAGTGGCTCAAGACTGCTGAGCGCCCTCAGGGGCCTGCTGCCTCATCACCGTCGCCACCTTACAGACAGAGAATCAGTGGCTGATGCCACATCCCTAGCGAGTCAGCCGTGCCAGAGTCTCTGAAAGCCACTAAGACAGTGAGCCACGTGTCCACTGCCGGCTCCTATGTGAGTGGGGATGGCTGGCTGGAGGAGGCGTGTTGTGGGCACGACGCTGTGATGAAGCATGTCATGTTCTGGTGCATTTGCATCCAAGCGGAAGCCCAACATCCCTGAAGAATGCGGGAGTGCGAAAGTTCTAGAATTCAGGCATCAGGTTTAGCTGGAGTCTCTTGAGGTCAATGTTTTATGCTATGGGGGCATGAAACATTCCATGTTTTATGAGTCCATGAGTTAAGAAATGCTGTTAGGTAGGAGATTCCAGATCTTTTCACAGGAGATAGTTTAATAGAATAATTTCCTTCCTGTATGTTTGCTCATTCCTCACATGGGGCTTTTCTAGGATTGTGTTATGATTTGATTTATGCTTCCTGTGTTTACGATCCCTTTTTTGTACACTCTGTGCTTATTTTTGCCTATGTTTTCAGATGGGTGGAGGAAGATGTGGGTGATGGCTGAAAAGTGTACTTTTCCATCGCAGAGGGTCCGTTTTCCTTGCCGTGTTCATAGAAGTGATTAGCTAAGAGGTTTCATTTGGTTATCTATCTCTGTGAAGCCTAACATACTTTTCACCTGTTGTAGTTTGCCAGGGCTGCCATCATAAAGCAAGGCAGAGTGGCCTTGGTCCCAGCTTAAACAACAGAGGTGATTCTCCCACAGTCCTGGAGGCTGGGAGCCTGAGATCCGGGTGTGGGCAGGGTAGTTTCCCTGAGGCCTTTCCTTGGCTTGGAGGTGGCTGTCTTCTCCCTGTGTCCTTACCTGGGCTTCTCTGCGTGTCTGTGTCCTCATCTCTTCTTACAAGGGCACCAGTTATGTCAATCATTTGGGCTCAGTCTAATGACCTCATTTTAACTTGCCTTTGTAAAGCCTCCATCTCCAAATACAGTCCTATGGTGAGCTGCTGCGACCTTCAACTTGTGGATTTTGGAGGGGACACCATTTAGCCTGCAATAGCTCTGTTTATTAAATAAGCCTCTTCTAGAAAGTTTAGTAAGATTACTAGTGCAGTCAGGTGCCACTGATGGCTGACCCCTGTGGCTGTGGTTTGTCACCAGCCTTTATCCTGAACACATTCATCATGCAGCCTGAATGAGGGGAGTCGGTGGACACACGAGTGGGCAGTGCAGGGCTCCCGCTCCTGGGAGTCTGGGTCCTCCTGGGAGACGAACGTGCAGATAGCTAGGGCAGGTGGAACTGAGCATGGGGGAGGGTGTGCAGAGATAAGAGCTGAAGGTTCAGGTGGGAGAGACGATTTGCCTGGTGTCAGAGAAGGAGTGGCTTCACAGCAGAGCTGACATTCATGGTCGACCTGGAGAGTAGAGGCCCAGGGTGTCACTGGCAATGCCCCGATCAGAGTCTGGAGTGCATGTTGTGCCAAAGCCCAGAAATCTCAGTGCTGTTGACTCTGTCTGAAAACGATCTGAGGGAACAACACAGGAAGAAAAGAATGCGGTTGCACGTTTCTTGTTATTAGCAAAGCATCCTTAGGATTGGGAGCCAACCCCTTCTGCTGTTCATGCTGCTTCTGGGTGTCCTGAGGGTGTGCACTGCAGGAGTGGCACTGGATTCCTCCCCTCCAGCCTCTCCCCACCTCCCGCTGACCCACTCTGCCGTGCTCAGCACAGGGCACAGGACGCGCACGCCGCCTTCACTTTGCCCTTCCTTCAGTTTTGCCCTGTGACTGCTTGACGTGCTCCACTGCAGGTTCCCTGAGCAAACCTTAAGTTGAGAAGGCTCCAATGGGGGAAGAAGTTACAGAGCCTTTTCTGTGCAAAGTTCAGATACGCAGGTGGTTTTATTTCTTTTGGCAACAGTCAAGGCTTGGAGAGGATCCTAAGGGGCAGAAAGCACGTGTGTAGATTTACACTCTGAAGACTGCGCTCTCAGTCTGGGTGTTTTCTGAGGCTGTCTGTGTACTTTCGAAGGCGGAAGTGGCTTTCTGGGCGGGCTAGCCATGCTTCATCCTCCTCCTTCAAAAAGGCCTCTTGTCCTCTTTGAGTTTTCCCCTCCTTGGTTCTGATGTGTCTCTTGTCTGCAGGCATATCTGCCTGGCTTTCCTCTTGAGGGCTTCTGCACTGGGGCTTGTTGGCGAAGATCACGGTGGTCAAGTTCACAGAGAAGGAAGGGCCAGAGTCAAGTTGAACTGCGGAAAGTGACTTGGGAAAACAGAGCCCCACTTGCCATTCCTTGGACTTAGTTACTAGCAGAGGGCGCTGCTGCGGGCAACAGCAAAGCTGACCTCGACCTGCCATCTGCCTTCACCTGGACATAGCCAGCCCATCCCTGGTCGACCCCTCCCAGCAGCACACCTGACCCATCCCATCTTTGCAATGTGCTTTTCACAAAAGGTCAGATTCTTAAGCGTGTTCCTTTCCAAAGGGCAGGACCTCAAGAGGCTTAGTAAATATGGCGTAGTCAGGCAGTGCCATGGGGAGGGCAGCCGAGGCGTTATGTAACCCTGCTCAGGAATTCACACAGGCAGCGGGCCCATCAGGAGTCTGGCGGGGCTCCAGGGGCCTGATCCAGCTTGCTGCCTCCCTGGTCTCGGCTTTCAGGTCCGGGGCTTGCAAACACATGCTTTATCTTGCTGCCCCTGCTCAGGCAAATTCATGGCCACTTGAATTTTCTGTTCATGGTTGCTGGCTCCAGAACCTCACTCCAGTGACCCAACTTGTAAACAAAGGTGATGCCTGCTCAAGAAGTTTTCGCAAACAAATAGTGCTGTTGCTGGTTGTTTCTTAACGAGGGCACTTATGCAAGGCCAGGGAAAATGAAAGTGTTCTTCTGAGACTCTGCTCCAGGAGAAGTTTCTACAGATCTTTGTTGGACACATCAGAGCCTTATTTTGTGACTGTCTTTCCCTCTCCCTTTTAGATTGTCTGGGTCTCAATCCATGCTGTCATCTCACAGTGGACTTGGTTGCGTTTTCATTTGCAGCCAATATTTATCCACCTTTCAATTGCTTTAGGTCCTGAATTACGGTATTTCGAACATCTGAAGTCATTTTCAGCTCCAAGTGAAATCATGGTTAGTGTTGGCCCCACCCAACCTACATCTTTGACCTATGAGGCTTAGCCAGCAAACTTTTTACCCTCCCAATACATGGTTGTCGCTCATTCTCTGAGGACACAGATTCCTTGAGGCCTGTGTAGAAAGTCGGCTGTGCCACCAGCAGAGCGTTGAGTGAGAATGTTACTTTTTTCTGTTAGGGATGCTTTGAGGGTTCTACTCTTTTGTTTAGTCAATTTAGGGAAAGCAGATCTGAATAGGAGCCGCCTAACAACGGCTGGCATTGAGGGAGGATAGGAACCTGAGGGATGGCTTCTGAAATGGGGGCTTTAAGATACATTACATTTGTATCTTAAAGGGAGGCATTTGGGGGCCCTCGTACCAAGTACCATGTTGACTGTTGTTTCTGTTACGTGTTACGAGCATAATTCTGATCTCTTGCCATTGGTCCTAAAAAGATTTGTTGATGTAGATAATACATAATTATTGTACACTCTGGAGGGCTTGTGGTTGGTGGGTGGATTTTGTCTCAATCTGACGTGCTGTGTTGATGGTGGTTGCTGAGAGCCCTGAGTTAGGGAAAATCCTGTGGCTTTCCATGTCTTTCAGAAGAAGCAGGAGTTAGTTCATGAGTTGGTCAGAAGGACTGGAGGGGTGGTGTTTACCTCCCTTGATCAAGAGGAAAGAGGTTTGATATGAAACGGAGTGTGTATGATGAGGCCGTTAGGATCTCAAGCCAGCAAACAAGGATAGCGTTGAAATACCGAGAGAAAGCCCTGAAGAGAGGGCCATGTGAGTTCAGGCAGCACCTTTTTCCTGCCAGTGGGATAGACCACTCTTTCTTTCACTGCAGAGCCTTAGGGAGTATTTGAAAGCTTGTGCTATGAAAAATAGGAATCTTACAGGCAAATCACACGGGTCCTGGAGAGGAACCTGTTTGGGACAGACAGATTCTCATCTCCTGCCCCTCCATCCCTCCCGGGCACAGTGGCTTGCCTTCTCCTCCCTTCTGGTGTGTGGAGGAAGCTGGGATTGCATGTAGCTGCTGTGAGGAGCAGTAGGGAGACCTGGGGAGCATCCTGGATTCCTGGAGAGGGAGGGCGGGTCCTGGCCTGGAAGGAGGGCATCCGCTGGGCAGAGTGGTACTGACGGGAGGGGCACAGTGAGCTGTGGTTGGGGACATTCCACTGTGCCCCTTATGTGGCTCCCTCTGTTTTCAGCCAGGACACTCCGTGCCTGAGGAGTCTGAGCCTGCAGCTGCCTACTGAGGAGTTTCCCGACTCCTGCAGGCAGATGTTGGCACCCATGGCAGCACAGGCTGCTGTAACTCTTTGAGCCATCAGCTGCTTCACATCGTGGTGTTGTTTTAATTTTTTTATATCTCTGGTTTTCTTAAGTATTTATAAAATTTGAGAGCAAGACTGGCTTGAATTGAGCCCTCTCTTTTCCTTTTCTCTACCCTAACCACTTCACTCCCCATTTCCCAGGCACCCAGTGGGAGGATGGCAGACAGGGAGAGGCGGGTGCTGTCATCCTTAGCTATGTGGGGGCGTGAGATCCTTCTGGACCTCCCTTCTGGTGTCTCTACAACATGCCCCAGGCGGAAGCATTTGATGGGTGGTCAGTATAGTGAGTGAGGGTCCCGGATGCTCTCAAAACATCCTGGAAGGATCCCTGCAAGGACAGTATTGAGTCTTGCTGAGAAGTCAACGGTCTCAGACAGAGGTGGGAGATTTGTGGCCAATGTGCCATTGGAAAAGCAAGTTGAGGCCTCAACATTTCTTTACAATTCCAGTTCTCTAGCTGCAAATGCCCTGGTTCCTGGGTCCCCGGAGGCCATGCCTGGGTCTGCGCCCCATGTTTACAGCACCCCTGGCCAGCGCCAGGTTGTGGAGGGAGGTCAGCCCGTGTTTGTCAACAGGGAACATCCTTCCACAGTCTTACTTACAGTTTTTGGTTTATTTATCAGTCCCTTTCCTTGTAGATAGCACAAAGGTAAACATCTTGTGGATCTGGCTGGAGTCACCGCTCCCTGCCTCTGGGGCTGGCTTCTGGGCTTTGCGTTCCTGTAGTGGACAGTCCTCTGGTTAGGGAAGACAGAGCCCTCCCTGCCGTGTCCTCCTGCATGCTGGTCCAGATCACATCTGCTGTGGTGCTTTCTCATTTGCCGTTGGGAGGCATGTGATATTTTAAAGCCATCTTTCTCTAAGAAAAGTCTCTTTTATGGGAACGTGTCTGTCTCTGGTAGTCACTACCCCACAGCCTCGTGATGGGGGAGGTCCCCGCCTGTGTACGGTTTGATCTGAGAGCAGAATCCAGCCTGTCCAGGGCCTTCTACCTGCTGGGGATTCGGGAAAGTGCCACTTCCTGGTGATCCTGCCCCTGCTGTCTGAGTAAGGGGTGCCCCTGTCCCTGCAGCTCCCCCGTCTATGGCCTGATAACCCTCCCAGTGATGCCAGTGCTGTGCACTGTCACAAGAGGCAGGGGGGTCACAGGTTGTAAAGGCAGGGCAGAGGCCAGGCGCGGTGGCTCACACCTGTAATCCCTGCACTTTGGGAGGCAGGTGGGCGGATCATGAGGTCAGGAGTTCAAGACCAGCCTGACCAACATGGTGAAACCCCGCCTCTACTAAAAATACAAAAATTAACTGGGCATGGTGGTGCGCGCCTGTAATCCCAACTACTCGGGAGGCTGAGGCAGGAGAATTGCTTGAACTGGGACCTGGGAAGTAGAGGTTGCAGTGAGCCAAGATCGTACCTCTGTACTCCATCCAGCCTGGGCTGCACAGTGACACTCTATCTCAAAAATAAATAAATAAATAAATAAATAAATAAAAGGCAGGGCGGGACATTCAGACTCCTGCTCTGCCCACTGTTTCCCACTATTTAGCATAGTACACACGGTAATGACTGGCTGCTTCGTTTTTGAAAACAAAAGGCTTTAAGCTGCAACATGGAGCGCTGAGATGAAAGAAAAGCTATCACAATCAGTCGTTCAAAGTCTAGAAAAAAGAGACCACCATTTTTCAGATGTGTCCAAATCAGGACACATCCTTGAGGTCTGAAGGGGTTTAAGTGTGGCCTCTCTGAGGACTAGCAATGGTGGTGTTGAGAGCTGTGGTTTCACGGGAGCCGAGTAGTGAACACGTGGAAGCCCCCTGTAGAGCCCCGCACCCAGCAGCAGCCTCTGCCTGCACCCCAGCTGTCTGCAGGCGCCCGTGCCCAGGGTCAGAGTTCCACTCTGAAGTGTGAACTCCCAGCCAGGGTCCAGCGGGGGGTCCCTGCTGTGCCTGCCTCTGCAGCGTGTGTTCTTTGCCAGGAACGTGTGTCCTGGCTGCAGCGGCTTTGTTTTGTTTTTCCTCTCTAACCCAGGTGAAATGCTACCACAAGAAATACCGCTCGGCCACCCGTGATGTCATTTTCCGCCTACAGTTTCACACTGGGGCTGTGCAGGGCTACGGGCTGGCGTTTGGGAAGGAGGATCTGGACAATGCCAGCAAAGGTGAGGTGTGGAGCAGGCAGCCCTGTGCTTTGGGCAGCTCCTTGGTTGATTCTTTCACTACCCTCTTTACCCCCTTTCCAAAATTCAGCCTGTTGACAAAATTGTTCCCAAATTAGAAGAAAGTAGTCATTGATCTGTGGGAAAAAAAATTATGGAGAACCAATGAAACTGCCTATACTTTCTGTATCATGGGACATCTTTATTGCAGATTTGGGAGTGGTGCTATACTGGTTGGAATAAGGGACAAAGTCAATCTGTACTTTTCTGGTTAATCATCTCACAAATGTGTTAAAATACATTGTTTTTTTCAGATGACCGTTTTCCTGACTATGGGAAGGTTGAGTTAGTCTTCTCTGCCACACCTGAGAAGATTCAAGGTAGGTAGCTTGGTGGAACACTGGAGGTCCCTGTTGACACTGGCGGAAGGTGGATGATGGCTACGCTGGGGCTGCAGTGTTAGTCTCCTGCCTTTGCACCTATGTGGAGATGCCTGTAATTAATTTTATTTAAACATAGGATATTGGATAGTGGAACAAGAAGGCCCACTTGTGTCAGGAAGCCCCAGAGGTGGTGTGACTTGCCCACAGCCACTCAGCCAGGAGAGCCTCAGGCATGACAATGGCCATTCTTGCAGGAGTAAGGCGGTATTGCATTGTGGTTTTGATTTGCATTTCCCTTATGGTTAGTGATGTTTAGCAGTTTTTCGTATGTTTGTTGGCCATTTGTATATCTTTTGAAAAATGTCTGTTCATATCATTTGCCCAGTTTTTGGTGGGATTATTTGTTTTTTTCTGGAGGATTTGTTCGAGTTCCTTGTAGATTTTGGATTATTAGTCCTTTGCCAGATGCCTAGTTTGCAAATATTCTCTCTCACTCTGTGGGTTCTGTTTACTTTGATGATTCTTTCTTTCGTGGTACAGAAACTTTTTAGTTTAATTAGGTCCCATTTACTTATTTTTGTTTCTGTTGTATTTGCTTGTTGGGGTCTTTGTCATGAATTATTTGCTTATATGAATGTCCAAGAGAGTTTTTCTTAGGTAATCTTCTAGACTTTTTATGATTTCAGGTCTTAGATTTAAATCTTTGATCCATGTTGAGTTGATTTTTATAATATTAGGTGAGAAATGGGGATCCAGTTTTGTTCTTCTACATGTGGCTAGCCAGTTTTCCCAGCGCCATTTGTTAAATAGGGTATTTTTTGCCCAATTTATGTTTTTTTGCTTTGTTGAAGATCAATCAGTTGTAGTCAGTTGTATTTCTGGATTCTTTATTCTGTTCCATTGATCTGTTTACTTTTATACCATACTGTTTTGCTAACTCTAGCCTTGTAGTATAGTTTGAATCCAATAATGTGATGCCTCTAGTTTTTTTTTTTTTTTTGGATAGTTTTGGCTATTTGGGCCCCTTTCTGGTTTCATATGAATTTTAGGATTTTTTTTTTTTCTAATTTTGTGAAAAATGATACTAGTATTTTGATAGGAATTGCACTGAATCTGTAGATTGCTTCGGACAGTATGGTCATTTTAAATATATTGATTCTTCCAATCCATGAGCATGGAGTGTGTTTTCATTTGTTTGTGTCATTTCTGATTTCTTTCAGCAGTGTTTTGTAGTTCTCCTTGTACAGATCTTTTACCTTTTTAGTTAAGTATATTTCTAGGTATTTTATTTTTCTTTTTGCAGCTGTCATAAAAAGAATTGAGTTCTTAATCTGATTGTCAGTTTGGTCATTGTTAGTGTATAGCAGTGCTACTGATATGTGTACATTGATTTTGAAACCTGAGACTTTACTGAATTTATCAAATATGGAAGTCTTTCAGAGGAGTCTTCAGTTAAGTTTTCTAGGTATATGATCATTTCATTCATTGGCAAACAACAACAGTTTGACTTGCTTTTTTCCAGTGTGGGTGCCCTTTATTTCTTTCTCTTGCTTGATTGCTCTGGCTAGGACTTCCAGTACTACGTTGAATAGAAGTGGTGAAAATGGGTGTCCTTGTCTTGTTCCACTTTTCAGGGGGAATGCTTTCAACCTTTCCCCATTCAATATGACATTGGCTGTGGATTTGTCATACACGGCTTTTATTATTTTGAGGTAAGTCCCTTCTATGCCTAGTTTGTTGAGTGTTTTTATCAGAAAGGGATGCTAGATTTTATTTTTGCATCTACTGAAATGACATATAATTTTTGTTTTTAATAGTGTTTATATGATGCATCACATTTATTGGCTTATATATGTTAAATCATCCCTGCATTCCTGGGATGAAATCCACTTGATCATGATGTATTATCTTTTTAATGTGCTGTTAGATTGAGTTGGCTAGTATTTTGTTGAAGATCTATGTTTATCAGGGATATTAGTCTGTGGTTTTCTTTCCTTTTTTTTTTTTTTTTTTTTTTTTTTTTTTTTTTTTTGTTATATTCTTTCCTGGATTTGCTATCAGGGTGATACTGGCTTCATAGAATTAGTTAGTTAGAGAGGATTCCTCTTTCTCAGTCTTTTGGAATTGTTCTGAAGGATTGGCATTAATTCTTCTTTATGGATGGTAGAATTCAGCTGTGAATCTGTCTGGCCTTGGGCTCTTTCTTTAATGGCATTAAAAACAATTATTGATTCATTTTCGCTGCTTGTTCTTGGTCTGTTCAGAGTTTCTATTTCTTCCTGATTTAATCAAGGAGGGTGGTGTGTGTCCAGGAATGGACCAATTTTCTCTCGATTTTCTAGTTTACAGACATAAAACATTACAACCAACAGGAAAGATCATTTGAGACTATTATACTACATTTTATAATAGTCTCAAATGATCTTTCGTGTTGGTTGTAATGTTTCCAGTTTCATATTGAATTGAATTTATTTGAATCTTCTCTGTTCTTGGTTAACCTAGCTAATGGTCTATCAATTTTGTTTATCTCTTCAAAAAATCAGCTTTTGTTTCATTGATCTTTTGTATTTTATTTTGTTTCAGTTTCATTTCATTCTGCACTGATTTTTGTTTTCTGTTTTTTTCTACTAGCTTTGGGTTTAGTTTATTCTTGCTTCTCTGGTTCCTTGAGATTTGACATTAGGTTGTCAATTTGTGATCTTTCAGACTTTGTGATGTAGGCATTTAGTGCCATAAACGTTCCTCTTAGCATTGCTTTTGCTGTATTCCAGAGGATTGATAACTTGTGTCACTATTATCACTTATTTCAAGGAATTTTTAAATTTCCATCTTAATTTCATCATTAACCCCAAAAGAACCAGCATTTTAAAAAGAGAATTAGAAGCATAGTAGGCTACAAGTATTACGTACAAAACGTATTTTTTCCCTAAAAATATATATTTCAAAAGAAACCGATGCCTTTATCATCAAGGTGAAATGTCCAGTTCATCACCAAGATCCACATTCATGGGAGTTTTGTTTCCCTTTTTAATAGCTATGGAAATAGTCATGTTTTTTCTGTGCTCGTTGTCCTAGGTTTAGGCAAAAACCTTTAAATGCATGGCTTGTATGTTAAAAATCCCCTTAGTATTCTTAGAAAGACTTGAAGGGAGGAGTGTGAATCTGGGAGCCTGGAGCCCAAATCTGTGGGCTCCGAGGCTCAGACACAGCTTACTGGGCCTCTGTGTCCTTATCAGTGAGGTGGTCTGAAGACTTCTGTTTTGCAGAAGTGGCACTCAGAGTCCAAGCCTGGTACATAGTGGACAAAAGATCAGTGCTTACTTATCCCTTCCCTCTCATGGTTTTAACCATGGTTCTATTTGTGAAAATCCTCTATGGTCTCTGATTAGCGCTGTGGCTCACAGGAGGAGGGCGGAGAATGGAGAGGCTTCTCTCTCGCGTTCAGGTCAGGCTGCCCGCCCGCCCTCATGGTGGAGTCAGGTGGACAGAGGTGCTGGGCTTCACTGGGACTAACGTTGCTGCCTGTGTCCTGTGCAGGGTCTGAACACTTGTACAACGACCACGGAGTGATTGTGGACTACAACACGGCAGACCCACTGATACGCTGGGACTCGTACGAGAACCTCAGTGCAGATGGAGAAGGTGTGTGTGGTCATCTTGCGGTCAGTTATGGAGGAGAAGGGCACAGGGAAGACAGCCTGCTCAAAGAGCTGACATATTTTTCAGTCTGCTCAGAAGAGGAAAATCCTCCTGTTTTCTCAGAGGTCCAGAATCACACCTTTGTGTGACATAGTTGTGAGTTTTGAGGGTCTCCATGAGAATAAGGTGTGGTGAGTTTGGATCAGGATGTTTTGTGAAGCGGTAACGGGTGGGTGAGCTGTCAGTGAAGTTATATCCAGGAGCCTCTTGGCCTGAACTTTTGTGTATGTATAATGCCAGGGACCGTTCCCCCTTCTTCCCTCCCTTCCTGTTTGCATATGGGGACGCCAAGCGCTGGCCACAGCCAGCCTAGCTACTGTTGTTCAGCCCCCACATGCAACAGACATTCTGTTTGTATTTCTGTTTGCTTATTAGTCTAGTGTTCCTGGTTTATGGCTGTAGCATTTAAATCTCTGTTTTCATGAGACCATCTCACCCAAACATGTCCTCTGTTCACCTGTGGAATGTGTGCTTTGGAGCACAGTTAGGAGCGTGAAGGAGGAAAGGAAGGAAGGGGTAGCTGTGTGCTGGAATCTTCACAAGACACAATTGGAGGTTGATTTCAAAGGGGGGAAACTGAGGCATTTCCTGGCACATCATGCTGATCTCTTATCTTTTTCAACCACTGACTGAGAATCAGACTTGCTTTGGGAAAGAAATTAAAATACTTTTTGTCGAATCAGTTACATTCAGATGTAAAATAGCTATAAGCAAGTGTTGTGGAAAGAACCGTAGTAGTGCCCCATCTTTGTGGATCTCTGAGCTTCCCATGACTCCAGGAAGGTGATGTCTGTCGTCAGTGAGAAAGGACACCAACTGTGTGTCCCAGGGCAGCATACGGCTCCTCTCTGTTGTGCTAGGGAAGAGCTTGCTTCTTCATAGGCCTTGTGGGATGGAATTTCAACTCAAGGAATTGTAGCAACCCAAATACACCTGGACCAGAAGTGGAGACCCACAGATGGATGTTGATGGTAAGGGCATTAAAACACAGATGAAGTCTGGGGTTAGTGGGCAAAGTGCTGTGGATGGGGAGAGCCTTGCTGTGGCCTGTAAACAGAGTGTTCTTCACTGGTGTGAATTATTCAGCACACCAGTCCTTCCAGATAACCAGCACATTGAAAGAAATGTAGCTGAAAACTTTCCGAAAACTATACATTGTCTCTCAAGAGATCACAGTGCACATTGGAATCTGAAAGCTGTGAGAATGATTGATAAGTTTTCTCGAACAAGGGTTATCAAACTTTTGATCACAGAGCTCTTTTTCCAGTAGCGTCTGTTTGCATGTGCAGAACTGTATTCTGTCCATCACATGGTGATGTTTCCCTCTGGAGGAGAGAAGGGTGACGCGGTGGCTTGTGAAGTGTGAATAAGCAATTCAAGACGAGATGAGGAAAGGAGCTAATTTGGAGAGCTGGATGGGGCCTCTGAGGACAGCTGACTTAGAATCCTAAATGCCAGGCCGAGGAAGGTGGATTTGACCAGAGAGGTCCCTTGCTGCGTGGGAGCCAGCGAGCAGGACTCTGTCGTGAGGCGATGAATCAGTGGCTATGCAGAGTCTCCTGGAGACCAGGGAAGTGCAGCCGGGGAGCCTGGCACCATTGAGGGTGTTGTGAAAGGACATTCTCGTGATGGTGGGAGGTTCCTTGCTTGCCAAGGAGGGGCACACCTGGAGGGTTATTGACCATGAGGGAGGCAGGGATTCTAAAACACAGGTGGGTGGTCTCTGTGCTGATGCCATAAGAGGGGCACAGTGAAGCCCAGTGGGCAGTGTGGAGGAGCCCCAGCTCCTGTCAGGAGTCTGCTCTGGAGAACAGCTCTGTGCTCAGCCCCTCTGTGATTGCCCTGCTCCTGTCCCCAAGCTGTCTCTCAGCTGAGCCTGTGACTTCCCTGCAGGGCAGGTTTTATTCTTCCCACCTCACAATCAGAGAAGTGAAAGCTGGGTGCCTGCGGCACTTACAGGTGGTGAAAGACCTGCATTGATTTTATGTAGAAAAAATAAAAACAGAAAATCAGTTGAGTGTTCACCACCCTTTGGGGTTACATGAAACTTTACAGAGAATGTATGGAAGTATGTGTGTGAGGATGTGTGTATAGGTCTATACGTTGTGGAGGACTTGCCATTATCACCGGGTGAAATAGACAATTCAGTCTTAAATGCTCTCAACCGCTGACAGTGTCTCCTGAAGATACAGGGGGAGATACTTTACTTCAAGACCCTTTCAGTCTATTCATGCTGCCTTAACAGATGACCATAGCCTGGGTGACTTTAACAACATTTATCTCTTCTCCTTTGAGAGGCTGGGAAGTCCAAGATGAGGGAGCCAGCCTGGCAGATTCTGGTAGAGCTGTCACCTAGCTGCTGACTCCTGCCTTCTTGTGTCTCCATGTGGTTGTGAGGAGAGGGAGCTCCTTGGGGCCTCCTTTCTGAGGGCACCAATTCCACTTACGGAGTCTTCACCCCCATGCTCTGAGCACCGTCCAGAGGTCCTGCTTCCTAATACCATCACACTGGGGATTAGGTTTTGATGTATGAATCTTAGGGGGCACAAATATTCAGTCCATAGGAGCCACTTGATGCGTGTTTGTTGAATGAATGATTAGAGAAGCAATTTGAGCCTTAAATATCTAAGGCCCTGACATGACCAATCACAATTCCCATTGGTGCATTTTTCATGCAGCCTCCTCTGAGCCAGGGGTATGCACAGCTGGGAGACTGTGCTGTGGATTGTGTGGTTGAAGGCGCTGGAGCCATGAAGGTGATGGTCTGGGCATCTACTCCGGACTCTGTGTCATAGAGTGTTTGGTCTAGGGGCTATCAGAGAAGGTCTGGCATTGCCATGCAAAGGATGGAGCCAGTCAGGAATGGGTGCACAGGAATCTTGGAAAGAAACTGAGAAGGAACAGGACAGAGTGGAGAGGACACCCAGAGAGAGTGGTTCCCAGATAGGGGAGGCGAGGAGTCGGATAGGGTGCCAGGGCAGCCAGGCACACTTTGCAGCCAGATTCACAGCTTTCCTGTGCAATAAGTGGAGTGGGTCAGAAAGTTCATGCTTCTACACTTTAAATCTTTGCTTTTCCATGGACTGATTTTGCTCCATGGAAACAGAACACTTAGGGGGCTGTGGAAAAATGAGGTGTGTTGTAGAAAAATCATCCTACCTGGCTGTCTCACGGGTTCTTCAGGGCCAGGGCTGCCCCTGCTTTCCTGCTCTGTCACTGCTGCTACTTCTAGTGCACGTTTTCAGGGTCCACAGTTCTTGTCTTCTGCATATCCACAGGTGGACACTGCTCTGAACCCTCGGAATTGTGTTAGTTTTTTTCACCGATAAATGATCTTTAAATTAACTTCAGGAATTTGGGGGGAATAAAGGCATTTGTTGGGGGGCAATAGAATAGTATATAGAGTCAAAAGCAGAGTCATCCAGCTGGTGGAGGTTTTGGAAGGGGCAGTGCCACTGCTAGCTTCTCTGTGGTCTGGGCGGCTACCCCCAGGGACTCTTTGCAGAGACCAGCACTAGGATATCAGGCTCCAGCACTCAGTCCTCCATTGCTCTGCTTACATTCAGATTCCTGGAAGACAGACAGGAATGCAGAGTGCCCCCTGCTCCCCCGGCAGGCTGCATGCATGGAGGGAAGAAGGCCAGTTTCCCAGGGGAAAATGCAAGAGTCATCCCCGAGGAAGAGGAGATGGGTGCTGAGCCCAGACAGTGACAGACACCCACCTGGGGGACTCGCAGCTTCCCTTGGCCCCCTGAACGGTCAGCAGCTGAGAGCTTGGAGTCAGTGCTCATTGTCATGAGACAGTGGCTGTGTCTGCTGGACCCAGCAGACACCAAGATAACCAGTTACAAAAGGGGCGTGGAAGGGGCTCTGGGGATCATGTTCTCTGAGGGTTTCCAGGCTTCATAAAGCAGCAGAGACTCCCTTTATAGGCAGAGTCATACCCAGACGCCTCATGGATACAGTGGGTGAGAGCACAGCCCCCTCCCAGTGCCTGGTTCATCCCTTGCAGTCTCGATGATATCTGAAGCCCATGAGCACCCTCAGGGAGGTGGAGGGATGGGTGAGGACTCACAGTGAGTTCAGAACTGGTAGCCAGATGCTTAGCCAAGAACCTATCACATGAAATCTGAGTCCTCTCCCAAAACTGGGTCTCAGCAACCTTCCCTTGAACCACTGCCTGAGCATTCCTGAGAATTCCAGCTCCCGAGTTACAGAAAGCATGGAGCCTCTCCTCGGATCTGTGTCCCCTCCTCCTGCATCCCCTCCATCCCCACGTCCTGTCTGGCGTGTCTAGGGTACCTGATTCAATGGAGTAAGTTTTATGCTTTTCTTCCTTTCTTAGGCATACATTTAAGCTTGTATCAATGTTTTTCGAAGATGTAAATTATTGAAAAGAAAGAAGGCATAATTACTCCCATCTTACTCCCTAGAGACAAAGCACTTATCATTGGTGTATTTTAGGCATGATTTCTAAATACCATGTAGTTTCTCTCTCTTTTTTTTTTTTGAGACGGAGTTGCATTCTTGTCACCCAGGCTGGAGTGCAATGGTGCTGTCCTAGCTCACTGCAACCTCCACTTCCAGGGTTCAAGCGATTGTCCTGCCTCAGCCTTCTGAGTAGCTGGGATTACAGGTGCCCACCACCACACCCAGCTAATTTTTATACTTTTAGTAGAGACGGGGTTTTGCCATGTTGGCCAGCCTGGTCTCGAACTCCTGACCTCAGATGATCTGCCCACCTCGGCCTCCCAAAGTGCTGGGATTATAGGTGTGAGCCACTGCGCCTAGCCATAATTTCTTATAATAGGATCAGCCTGTACATTGTTTTATAGCCTGACTTTTCCACTTAACCCACCTCCCTGAGCATCTGCGCACATCTTTAAACTTTTCTTCCCATGCCCTTCTTACTGAGCTCCTGCATTCCCTTAGAGGAGCTTCCAAAGTGCATTTGATCTTGTTGTTACACTCCTGCAGAGATTCCAAGTTCTCACTGAGAGACACGAGGCTGCCACCACCACCCCTGCCACCAAAGCTCTGCAGAATACCCCAGCTTGGGTCCTTTTGGGAAGCTGTTTCCCGGAAAAAGCAGTCATAGCTGGGCACGGTGGCTCATGCGTGTAATCTCAGAACCTTGGGAGGCTGAGGTGGGTGGGTCACTTGAGGTCAGGAGTTTGAGACCAGCCTGGCCAACATGGTGAAACCCCATCTCTACTAAAAATACAAAAATTAGTTGGGCGTGGTAGTGTGTGCCTGTAATCCCAGCTACTCAGGAGGCTGAGGCAGGAGAGTCGCTTGAACGTGGGAGGCAGAAGTTGCAGTGAGCTGAGATCATGCCACTGTACTCCAGCCTGGGCAACAGAGTGAGACTCTGTCTCAAAAAAAAAAAAAAAAAAAGCAGTCACCTTTGGATAGAAAACATCCTTGCTAAGTTTCCCTCCCCTCTCCCACTCTGCAGCCCTCCTCAGCCCCTCTGTGGCGGGAAGACCGGTCTGCTGCATGCGTGAGCCCTTGCTCCAGTTGGCCTTCGGTCTTGCCTGTGGTCAGCAATGCCTGGCTTGGGTCCCTGGGCTGGACACTGCCTGGGGGGTGGAAGGCAGAGTCCCAGCCGCATTCCCACCAGGGCTTTAGTCTTCAGAGCTGTCCAATGCTTTGAGGAGTTAAGGAAGGTTTGGCAGTCTCTGAAATTCTCTTTTAGCTGGAAAAATGATGTATTGCAGCACTCTCTTTTCCACCCCACCCCTGCCTTTTCTACCCCCGCCCTTGCCTGGTTAAAAAACCCCAGAAATGTTGACTTAAGCCGCATTTATCTCTAGAAGTCGTTGCCGTCCTGGAATGGAGCCCTGCACAGCTGCCTTCAGTCTGGGCCCATGTTAGGGGAGCGCCTGCTTTGATGTGTGAGCGCAGCATTCTGCTTTCTCTACTCAGAAAGGAACCGGCTTTGAATCCGTTCCAATGTGGGCAAGCGATTGCAAACGCCCTGTCTTCAGCACAGAGAGGCACTCACGGTCCTTGTCTCCCAGTGGGTCTGTGGTCCTGGCAGGTGGTGGCTGCGGGGGATGGTGGTCGTGTTGGTGTTCCCTGGGGTGGTTGCTGTCCCCATGGAGAGGGAAGAATGTCCTGAGGCACACAGTGTGGGAGCCTGCTAGAAGCCTCACTATGGTATCCTTGAAAGAGTCTTCGAGCCCGTTTTGGAGATAAAGGGAACAGTTCCAAAGAGAAATCAAAAGCTAGAACTGGCCAGGGACCCTGGTAGCCTTCTGGCATTGTACACTGTTGGCGATGGCAGCTGTGGCTCAGAGGGCGTCTCGTGTTTGAGACCATGCAGGACAGGGCTCATACCCTTGACTTTTGTCTTTGAGACTGCGCCTAGGTTGAGTCTCACTGGGTGTCCTACCTCCTTATCACACCAGAGGGCTGTGGGTGGGGGATTTCTTACCCTAGCAGGATACACCTACCCTTTCAGGATCAGACGTGCTGGGATGGTCTAAGAGAATACCCACAGTGACACGTATCCCTGGATTTGTAATGTTACCACCAAGAAGGCAGTGTGTAGACAGAGCCCACTGCTCCCTCCTCTCCATGGCTCAGAGTGATGAAGGATGGCCTCGCTTCCTTTTTCTCCCCACTATTGGGCCTCAGCTCTCCAGACAGGATTCTCCCCACAGCACTCTTCAGGGAGCCTCTACAAAGCCCTGGACCCCCATGTTGCTGAGCCCCATGGAGAACAAACATTTCATTTTCCCCGCTGGACGTTTCTGGAGCATCTGTGTCGGTGGCCACACTCCCCATCCAGATGCTTTCTTTCTTTCTTTCTTTCTTTTTTTGAGAGGGAGTCTCACTCTGTCACCCAGGCTATAATGCAGTGGCACGATATCGGCTCACTGCAACCTCTGACCCCCCAGGTTCAAGCGATTCTCCTGCCTCAGCCTCCGAGTAGCTGGGATTACAGGTGCCTGCCACTGCGCCTGGCTCATTTTTGTGTTTTTAGTAGTGGTGGGGTTTCACCATCTTGGCCAGGCTGGCCTTGAACTCCTGAACTTGTGATCCACCCACCTCGGTCTCCCAGAGTGCTGAGATTACAGGCGTGAGCCACCGCGCCCATCGGGACACTTTCTACTTGCTCTCATAAACCACATTCTCTTTCACTTTCCTAGTCTGTAAAATGGCCTGTTGTAATTGGAGGACTCTAAAAGATACCTCCCTCCAACTCTGAGAGTTTTTTTTATCTTACACACCATTTGTCATACTCATACATCTCGTATTTTCTTGGGAATTGCCATGGTTCTGATGCTGGGGTGGGCACAGGGAGAAAGAAACAGAGCAGACCCCTAATTGGGAAGACATAGATGTACACCAATTGTCAACACAGGGTGTACGATGTACCACAGTTGAGGTATATCAGGAATTAGGAAAGAACTGAAGAGAAACAACCATTTTGCCTGTACGATCCAGGGAGATTCACAAGGAGGATGACCTTTGCAGGTAGGGAATGCAGACAGGGCATCCCTAGCCCTGGGTACGGGGCATGGGCGAGCAGGGCATATTCCAGGGGTGGAAGTGCATTCCTCCTGGCTGGTGTGTACAAGAGGAAGCCACAGGTGCTGTGTGTGATGGGTCATGAGATGGGGGAACATCAGCTTCCTTTCCTGAGCCTGGCTCCTTTGCTGGGTGACAGTGAGTGTCCCAGGAGCCACATGACTGGAGGATACAGAAAGATAACAAAGGGGCTGGAGGATGCCCTGGGAGAGGCAGAGTCTGGAGAGGAAGGAGGGTAGAGAATGGGCTTCTGGACTCCCCGGCTAAGAACTGAGGGAAGTCTGGACTTGGATGTGGCTCTAGGGATGGAGAGTGGGGGTCTGAGTATTTAGGAGGTAGATGAGTAAGACTCTACTACAGATTTAGAGGAAGGGGTAAGCGGCAGGGAACCTTCAAGAATGGCTGAGGGTTGGACATGAAGACCTGCTCTGTGACTCTTGTCCTTGGTTGTTTGCCTTGACCTAGGACCTCTTACCAATCCAAGAGTGAACAGGATGAGGGTGTAGCATTGCCAGGCCTGGCCTCTGCCACTTGAAGTGGATACCTTGATGAACATTCCCAGAGTCCAGGGTTTGGGGCTGCTAGAGCAGGCAGGCGGAGGAGATTCACATTTCTCTGCAGGCTTCACAATAAGACACAGTCCTGAAATGGCCACACTGTGGCCTCGGAATGCTGTGCTAAGCTCCAGGAGTGGGCTACCATGAGGATAGGCTGAGTCAGGAAGCGCTGGCCACAGTGTGCAGAGCTGGCCCAGAAGTGCCAGATCAAGCTGAGGCCATTCAAGTATTGCCATTTTGAAACGGATTTGAAAAGTTTCTCCCCAGACATCGTCGGGTTTTAGGATTTGGAAAAGTGTAGTAAGCTTTGACAGTTTAGTGGAGGACGGGGCTGCTGGCACCTGATCGATCCTTCAGTCCTGTCTCTGCTCTTTGCTGAGCGCTTGGGTACACACAGTGCCTTGTGTCTGCAGCCTGGGTCCTCTTTGGCAGGATGGGGTGCTGCCCCAGCATCCAGAGCTGCTCCAGGGCGCTTTGCATGGTGTTCACCACCCTGTGAATGCTTTGACTCTGCACCAGGCAGAAGAATATTTCTTTTGGTCTTGTCCCCAAACCAGGCTTTCCTTATCATTGCTTGCTTAGGTAGCTACAGTGAAAAGCAGCTGTCATCAGGCAACTGAAGTTGTATGAGACAAACGGGCAGATGAGTATGTAGGCCTGCTCTGAGCCTCAGCTCTCCTCCCTCTGCATCTCTTGATTGTGAATTGAGGCTGCAAGCCTCCGACCCACAGACACCAAAGGACCCCCTTGCAGGCATGGTCCCATGACCAAACAGCAAATCCTCCTGAATGTCGCCTGAGAGAGTGGCCTGGGGGCGCCGGCTTCCTCCTGCCTAAAGTGTGAGAGGCTCATCCTCTGTTAAAACCAGGATCAAGTCATGTGGGTGTTACTTTCTAAAAACTGATATGGCCCATCAGAAGAGTGAGGTTGGCATTGGGGGCAGTCAAAAAGTTGTTCCAGGCCCTGAGCTGCCGTCTCGTTAAGTGTTCGTTACTTTTCTAATTTGACAGGAATCAGAGGAATTGGCTGAAGTTGTATGTCGTCCTGTACAGCAGAAATCAGTCCACATGAATGTCCCAATGGTGGTCTTAAGAGTTAAGTAGTGTCACCCCCTGGGACAGTGAAAAGTGGTGCTGAGAGTTGACTGTATTTGTCCCAGGTCCTCAGGGCCCCCCAGCCCCTACTCAGCACACAAACCTTGGGCCTCCTCTGCTTTCCAGGAGGTAGGGTGCCCCCGACATCCCACTGGAGGGGTGTCCTGTGCATGCAGATGGGTCTGGAAGGTGGGTGACTTGTTTATATTACTGCAGTTACTGTATCTTCTTTTTTTTTTTCTTTATTTCTTTAAGAGGGATTCTTGCCCTGTTGCCCAGGCTGGAGTGCAGTGGCCCAATCTTGACTCTCTGCAACCTCTGCCTCCAGGGTTCAAGCAACTCCCTGCCTCAGCCTCTTGAGTAGCTGGGACTGCAGGTGCCCGTCACCACGCCTAGCTAATTTTTGTATTTTTAGTAAAGACAGGGTTTCACCATGTTGACCAGGATGGTCTCAATCTCCTGATCTCGTAATCTGCCCGCCTCAACCTCTCAAAGAGCTGAGGTTACAGGCGTGAGCCACAATGCCCAGCCTCGGAGCTGTGCGTCTTAATCTCGTTTCATTCTCCTCTGCTATTTGTGATCAGTATTTCCACCCCTCTTTGGTGACCCCGCCCACTTAACCAACATGCATGCAATGATTCATGCCCTTGCCCTGCATTCCTTCCCCAAACCTGTGGATCTTTGAACTTTAATTCCCACCTGTGGGGACTGCAACCTTGGCTGTTCTTCTGCTGGTGGATTCCCTGAGATGTGAACCTAGAAGAGGGCTCCAACCCCATAGTCTCCCTGGGACCTTGAGTCACCAAACTTCACACACGCAGCGTGAGCAGCAGTGTGTGTGTGTGGACCTTGCTGTAGTGAGGGTTTTTTCCTTACTCTTCTTACAAAACTCCTGCTGACACCCTTTTCCAAGTTACATCTCAGTCAGGCCCCTCTTCCCGGATGTGTTCTTCTGCCTGTCTCCTGACGTGAGTAGGTTGCCTGAATGGCGCTCAGTCAAACCTGGTGAGTTTCCATCTGTGTCTTTCTTGGGCAGAACCTTTCTCTCCATTGCAGGAAGAGGCGGGGTTGCAACTTTATTTTGCCTCTCTGCAGAGCCTGCAACTGCACTAGTGCCAAGTCGGGGAGAGCACCTGCTGACTTTTAAGTATTTGATAAACAGAACCAAACTGTGAGAGAGAATGAGGCTGGACTGAAGAAAAGCAGTCTCTTCCTCACTTGCACATGCTCCTGTGTGCCTCACTCACTGGGCATTCTCACCACCTTCCTCAGCCCTTGGCTGGAAGAGGAGGACTTGTGTATGCTCACGCTCTTCCCTTTCAGGGTTAAAGGAATGTCCGCAGAGGCCTTTTAGATTATGCATGCAAGACTGTCATCTACTGCTTTCTTTGGGAAGTGCTGCAAGACAGAGCTGCCGAGGCTTCCCAGGGGAGGGAAAGGTTGTGGATGACTAGGGGAAAAGGGAGGTATTCATACGAAAGGGGCAGATGGGACAATCTTTGACTTGGTTCTTTTGTCCCTATGGGGACAGGGACCCTTTTTTTTTCTTTTTCTTTCTTTTTTTTTTTTTAAGAAAGAAAAGAAAAAAGAAAGAGAGAAAGAAGGAAGAAAGAATGAAAGAAAGAGAAGGAGAAGAAGAAAAAGAGGGAGAGAGAACGGGAATCTTGCTCTATTGCCCAGGCTAGAATGCAGTCTAGAAATGAATATTAAAAAGCTCTTTTATACTAATAATTGTGTTATACACAATGGAGACAGGAAGGAATAAGGGAGGAAAATAATACACAAACAGCCAACCAATATTTCACTTAAACCTATGAAATGCTCTGCAATTGCTGGGGAGTGATTTACTCCCAACCATGTGGTCACTTTTAGAATAAATGTGATGTGTTACTGAAAAAAAATGTATGTTTTGTGGATTTGTAGTAGAGAGTTCTGTAAATGTTTATTAAGTTTACTTGTTCTAGGTCTAAGTTCAAGTCCTGGGTATCCTTGTTAACCTTCTGTCTCATTAATCTGTCCAATATTGACAATGTAATGTTAAAGTCTCCCACTATTATTGTAAGTCACCAAGAAATTGCCCTATGTATCTGGGTGCTCCTATATTGGGTGCACATAGACTTAGGATCGTTAGCTCTTCCCGTTACATTGATCCCTCTACCATTATACAATATCCTTCTTATCTCTTTTGGTGGGGATAGGGACCCTTACACAGAGGTGTACCCTCATGGCCTGCATCTCTGGTCCCTTTCAACCATCTGGACTAGGAGACCACCATCCACATGCACACTCCCTTTAAGCAAATGATTCTCCTGCCTTTTACAGTGATGTTCTCCACATTGGTGTTGACCTTGGGAGTAATGACACTCTTGGGGTCAACAGCGTTCAAAGTCTATGCCTCTGGCTCCAGGATTCCAAGTTGGTTCTTAAGGAGGAGCCCCATCCTCTCTCCATCCACTCTTGCCAGAATTCCCCACCGCCCCAGCCCCACCCTGATCTTTTTCTGTTTTTCATATAAGGTTTCTGCATAAAGATCTGCATGAAGATCGAGTTCTGCTATTGAAAGTTGGGCACTCTGGCCCTGTACCGTTGATTCTGGGACTTTAGATCATAAAATGGTGTTTAAATGTCGACAATCAAGATACTTGATGTTAAACACGCATTCAGTTGCATATGAATCGTCTCTCAGACTCTGTAAGTCCAAGGACGGGATGCAGTTGTATTTCGTTACTGTTATCTAAGATGTCATGGAGGGCAGGGCATGTGAGGTAGAAGGCATAGGTGTCAGACTAGTGGGTGTGTTCCTTACCGAAATTTTTTAACGTAGCACAGGTTGCAGAGGATATTTTATGTAACATCCAACTATTTCTTGAAAAACAGGATTCATATTATGGCAACGTGTGCTGTTACATAAGAAAAGTGAGCTTTAAGGGATCTTCAGATTTACTCGGTTTGTCTTGCTGATCGGAGCAATTCTGACCAACTTTGTGGATGAAAGCTGGTTTCCACAGCACTGCTTTCCACCGCGGACACTGTGCTGGATGGGAGGACACGTCAGGCTGAGAGAAGCCGAGACCGCCTCGGCTCATTGCCTCACGGCAGCCATATTCATAGAGCCTGGTTCTCTGTCGGGGAGGCCTGGTGTGGAGGGCCATGGACCAGGGTAGGAGATAGGGTGGCCACTCTGCTGTGTGAGCCAGGGGTGTGATTAGAGCATGTCACAGAGAGGGGGCCAAGGTCAAGGCCGGTAAAGGATGCACACCCAGTGACGGTTGCTCTGGCTGGAATTAGGAGCCCAGATTTAAATCCTTAGGGGCTGAGAGACTGATGCAAAGTGCAGTGAAAGCCATTGACCCCAGGAGCTGGGAAAGCAGGTTTCTATAAACGGACGGAGGGCATCCCCAGCAAATGTCCTGTGTGTGTTCTGCCTGCACCTGCCTGTCGTGGATGTGGGGGGACCCCCTCCGATGGGTAGGGCCCAGGTAGAGTGGACAACTGTCCCGAGGAAGTTTTCTTCCACATACCAAGAGCCAGAGATGTGTTCAGTGTTTTATATGTGTGTAGTGATGATTTCTTAACAAGGAAAATGTACCCTTGGACATTGTGGACTTTCAGACTCCACCATGGGAAATTGAATTAATTTAGGATTCATGGTGGTGACAGTCTATAGAAAATTACACTATGAAAATTCAGTAGTATATATTTTTATCAGTGTGAATGTGAGCTAATTTGTGACCTGGGATATATTCTCACTGAAATTAGGCCAAATGGTTAGAAAAATAGTTGATTCATTGTGGGAATTCTGCCAACCTATCAGCAGCTATCCTTCATTGGTGGCAGCAGTGCCCATACACTGCCCCTGAACTCGTGGCAGGTTCCATGAGTCTGGGATGCAGCTGGGCCCCTGACTAGGATGAGGCAGAAGGAAAATCGGCAGGGGAACCACGAGGTGATGGGCACTCTGGGTGTGCTTTCCTGAAGGTGGGCAGAGGCTGTGAGGAAACCATCTTTTTCTTAGTACTGGGGGTTGATTCTTTATTCCTCTACATGTAAGATTAACTCTTGTTAATTGTAAGTCCGAGGATTCCAGTAGGCCACCTGGGGAGTGAAGGCAGAGCGTCACTTTCTGGGAAGCTCATCAAAGAAAACCAGAGGCCGTGTGTGCTCGCCAGGCAGCCTCTATAGGACTCAGGACCCAGTCTCCATCTCCTCCCTTCCTCACTGAGCATGGGCAGTGCTGGACGCTGCAGATACAGAGCTGAATGGGACGGCACAGCTCCGTGCAGAGGCCAGGACAGGGCTGGCATGGCTAATGGCTGTTGTTATCAGAGCTCACCCTTGCTGAGTGCTGCTCACAACCTTCTGAGCATGCAGCTTGCATTAATATATTTCATCTTTACCACACTCTGAGGAGTCAGAGGGCTAGGTGGTGAAGCCAGGAGTCGGGGGTTGGTCGCTGGCTGCTGTGCTCCTTCTGCTGATGCACAGAGCTCAGTGCCAGCAGGGACTGAACTGACAGAGGCAGGAGGCTGAGAGCACCGTGGATGTGTCCAAGGCAGGGTGCCTGGTGCAGGAGGCAGGATGCAGAGAAGGGTGGAGAGCAGACTGGGAGTGAGTTCGCTGGCTGTGGCATCGCTCAATTTGTGGAAGGCAGGCGAGGTTGTCTCCTCGGAGCGGGCAACACTCTGGGGAGTGGAAGTGTTGAGAGCTGGGACAGCTTGGAGGAGCCTCCCCTAGCAACGGATGGTTGCTGGGGTGGGCAGGGTGATGTGCTCAGTGATGTGTGGATGCCACTCTGGTAGGGCCTCTGTGATTTCAGAGGCGTGCACATCAGCGGGGGCATGGACACGGGCCATAGGCGAGGGAGACAGCATGTGCTGTGTGTCTAGATGGGTTAGGAGACGAAGGAAGCACAGTGGCTCTGTGTTGCCCTTGATGTTTTAAGTTTGGTGCTGGAGTTAAACATGCATTGGGTCCGACTCCGCTGTGCTGAGGGAAGGGCTGGAGACATGCAGAGAAGAGCAGGAGCCAGGGAGCTGGAGCGGCTACGAGAGAAGGGAGAGGCCTGGCTGCCACACCTCAAGAGTTCAAGGCTTTTAAAGTTTGGTGGTAGTTGAGGGTATGTCGTGAGAAATTCTAATGTCAAAGCAAAGGAAGTTCTTTAAAGTCCAAAGAGTCAAGGTCACGCCCCCAATTAGATGTTGCTGGTTTCCTAGGAGAAGGCACAGCAATGTCTGTGATGAGAGTGTGAGAGTCTGGACCAAAGGAGGCATGGGTGTGTGGGGGATGGGCTGGGAAGTGAGGGGCAGTGGCAGCTGGCAGGGCTGGAGAACACTGTAGCCGGGGGCACTGGTTTCCAGAGAGAAATGAGTTTTGCGTACAAGTGTCCTGATGTGGAGTGGAGGAGGCACAGGCTGCCGCTTCCTGGCCTCTGGGCACACAGCTGCCCCTCCAGAGAGCCCCTGGGACGGCCCTGTCTGCCCAGGTGGGTGGGGAGGGGCCCGCACTGGAGCAGGGATTGCCCAGGGCTCAGTGTGGTGTACAGGTAGGGATGTCAGCTCGAGAGGATGAGTCCTTGGAAAGACGATCCAGAGAGGAGCAAACGGTGGAGACAGTGGGGAGAATGGGTCCTCAGGGGCTGGAGGGACCCGTATTTGTTGAAAGATTGTGGTGTCATGTTTTCAAATCAGAACTTTCTACCAGAAGTTGTGAATTTATATGTCACTTTCATGTGTCTCTCATGAGGAGGAACATCACAGGAGGCCCTGCACGTCACCTTCTGACCTGCAGTGCAGGTAATGGCCTCCTCGGAAGCCACACTCGGGTCCGTCTAGGTGGGCAGGTTTCGTTTTTTGAGATGGAGTCTCGCTCTGTCACCCAGGCTGGAGTGATCTCAGCTCACTACAACCTCTGCCTCCCAAGTTCAAGTGATTCTCCTGCCTCAGCCTCCTGAATAGCTGGGACTACAGGCGTGTGCCACCACATCTGGCTAATTTTTGTATTTTTAGTAGAGACAGGTTTCACCTGTTGGTCAGGCTAGTCTCGGATTCCTGACCTTGTGATCCAGGTCGGCAGCTTTCTTTCGGCCTGGAATCCTGCATTAGAGGATGGTCTGATCACAGCATCGGTTTTATTCTGGTGACCAGCACACAGAAGAGAGAGTGTCTTCTCTCCCCTCGAATGCTGTGTGTCCCAGGCTCTGTTGCAGAAATCCCCTGTCTACCTGGGGTAAGAGTCTGCCTCTGTCCCCAGACGCTTTGCAGTAAACCTGAGTGCATGTGCCAGCCTTGGTCTGGTAGCCATTGCTTTGTAAATATGCCCTTGTTACCATGCCATTTCTAGCCTGAGAATATTCTTATTTTTTATTTATTAAGATCAGATTTATAGCATATAAATTTACCATTCCAATCATTTTAAAGTATACAATGCATTGATTTTTAGCACGTTCACAAGATTGTGCAGCTGTTGCTATTATCTAATTCCAGAACATCTTCATCACCCCAAAAGAAGCCCTGTGCTCATTAGCAGTCGCTCCCAGTACCTCCCTTCCTCAGCCCCTGGCAACTGCGAAGCTACTTTCCTTCTCTCTCTGTTTCCCCATTCCGGACGTTTCACTCAATGAGACTGTGCAATGCGTGGTCTTCTGTGATTTGCTTCTTTCACTCAGCCTAAGTGTTCAAACTTCATCTGTGTGGACGTGCCACACTCTGCTTACTCATTTATCAGCTGGTGTGCATTTGGGCTCCTCCCACTTTTCGTCTAGTATGAATAATGCTGCTTGTGAACATTCTTGTCTGTGTTTTGGCCTTAGGATATTCTTTTTTTTGAGATGGAGTCTCACTCTGTCGCCAGGCACCAGGCTGGAGTGCAGTGGTACAATCTTGGCTCACTGCAACCTCCGCCTCCCGGGTTCAAGCAATTCTCCTGCCTCAGCCTCTTGAGTAGCTAGGACTACAGGCGCATCCACCACCCTAATTTTTGTATTTTTAGTAGAGACGGGTTTCACCATGTTGGCCAGAATGGTCTTGATCTCTTGACCTTGTGATCTGCCCGCCTCGGCCTCCCAAAGTGCTGAGATTATAGGTGTGAGCCACCACACCCGGCCTGGCCTTAGGATATTCTTATACCTCTGATATTTCCCATTACTTTTGGAAATTTCCACGTCTTTTCCCATCCTTCTAATTGGCTTCCCATTCTGGAAGTTTCTTCTGCCTTTAGGGAGTCCCAGATAGGAGTGGCACTAAACATTCTGCCAGCCTCCTGTCCCACTTGCTATTTTCAGAGATACTCGGGAAACTCAGCAAGTCTTTTCTTCATTAGCTACACAGCAATTCCTTGAACGATGTGGGCTTGAACAGTGCGAGTCCATTATATGTATACTTTTTTCAGCCAGCACACAGATTGAAAATGCAGTGTATTTAGGATGAGAAACCTGTGTATCAGGAGAACCCACTTTTCCTATACTCCGGTTCCTGGAGGCTGACTGCAGGATTTGAGTATGCACGGATTTGATTCACTCATGGGAGGTGGAGGTGGGTTGGGGGTGCTGGTGTCTTGGAACCAATCACCCGCATATACTAAGGGGCGACTGGCCAGCCCCCTGCACAAAATTATAACCCTTCAGGGTGAAAAGGCTTGGGGCCTTTCAAAACACTCTGAGCCACAGAGCTGCCTTCTGGCCAAACATCAGCAAAGCTTCAAAGACCCCGTTGTTTCAAAAGAAGTTATTACTAACAGCCTAAACAGGCTCCATGTAATGAAGACTCGTTAGCAGGGAACGTGTGGAAAATGCGAGCGTTCTGAGTGAGCCTGCCTGCTCACCGGCTGCCAGCTACATAAACAAGATCTGAAAACCAGTGGGTGCCCGTTGTCATATATTCATGAAGCTCTGTGGCAGCCCGTTTACAAAGCTGTCATCCACATGAAGAAAATTTGCCCTCAGCCACCAAAAACAAAACAGAACAACAAAAAACAAAACAGAACAACAAGAAACCCCAACCTTACCCAAATCAAACCCAACCCAGAGCAACATGAAAGGAAACCCTCCTTCTGAACATATGACTAATCCTGCTGCTTCTATTGGAAATGGATAAAGGTACTTTGGCTGTTGCTTTTCTTGCACAGTGTTGTGATACAATGGTCTGATTTTAAGATTTGTATCCTTTAAGAGGCTGGGACCCCCTAGCCATTTCTAGGCATAGGGTTAGCTATAGTTTGGCAAGACCCTGTATGCTCAGGAGAGAGACACAGACATTCATTGCATCGTGTTCACTGCTCCTAATCTCTTTTCTTTTGATGTGTATTCTTTAAAGCAAACTATTTTGTGTAAATTAGTCACTGCCTTTATTGCAGCGATCTTGTCATTTGCAGAGTGGTAACAATAATTTTGGTTCTCTTGATAGGAAGGTGGGTTGGCCAATACCCTTTAAAGAATACCAAATTTAATAGAACTTCTTGCACAAGAAGTGCATTATGTCTCATCATAAAAGAGATTCTTTCTCCCAAGGGTGCGCTGAGTTTTATCTTAACCTCCTGTAAGCGACATACGCCATCGTGGCCATCTCAGGTGATTTATTGAAGACTTGTTACCCTCTGCCTGCGCTTACAGCCCAGGTATGTCCTGTCTCCCCTGGATGGCTGATTGGTGATTTTAAAAGGGTTTCCATTGTGCTGTGGGAACCTGAAGGCATCAAAATGAGCTGTTGCTTGTTTGCTGTGGCATGCTCTGTTCATTTAAAGAGTCAAAGTGCGTGGTTGGTACTGTGGCCCATGTTGAGCCAAAGCAGAGAGTAAGCCACTGGCTGAAGCCCACCTACATTGAATGTAATGAGGTCTAAGATGAAAAGGATCTGGTACACTGAACACAGAACCTTGAGGTCTGGGCTAACCACACAAAATATGCCGTGTGCAATGAACACTCACACTGTACTCTCAGCCACATCCCGCACAAAAGACAGAGACAGCTCCCAGGAGATGGAGCATGTGTGCAAAGATTTTCTGCCTGGTTAGTTTGAAGAAAGCAAAAGGAGGCTGAAACTGTGCTTTGTAAGCCACAAGGGTTGGTGTTGGCTCCTGAACATCAGTTTAGAATGCTCAGCAGTGAATGCAGAGGCCTGGTGAGGGACTCCCAGGAGGAGCTCCTTACCCCACCTCCTCAGCCTCCAGAGTTCAAATTTCACTCAACCTGAGTGCACCAAGCCCCACCCTCGTGTTTACATTTCTCTGGCCTTTTTGGCGGAATCAAAGTCCCTGCATAGGCAAAGAGATCTTTTACCTTCTACACTAGCGGGAAGCCAGGTGCCTGGGAAGGAGGTGGCACACACCCGCTCCCTAGCATGCCACTGTCCTGCTGTGAAGGGCTGCGTCAAAGAAAACTGGGCTCAGACGTACAGACCAAGAGAGACTCTGGGCTGTTCTGAAGGAAGGTAAGCAGGGAGCATTTGTATGTGTATATGTGTGTGTGCGCGCGTGCGTGTGTGTGTATGTGTGTTTGCCTGTGTGTGTGGTGCATGTGTGCATCTGTGTGGCTTCCGTAAGGCTACAAAGACCTGAAACTGAGCTGCGTGCGTGCTGAGACTTACCTACTTGCCAAGACTTCCAGAGGGAAAGAGCTGGTGCTAGCCAGGAGGAGAGGGTGTCATGGAGTGGAATAATCAGCAGAATGGAACGGGCAAGAAGGAATGTTGCTCAGGACTCGTCCAGGAATGCCTTTATTGGTTTGCAAGCTGCAGGAGTTTTAACTTACCGACTTCTTTTTGGGGAAGAGTTCAGTGATGGTCTGACATGGTGTTTGCAAGCTCTCTGGCTGCCTCTGTGGCTGGCCGGCTTGGGTGGCCTCAGACAGCCAACAGGACCTCCTCTTTTCCTCTGAGCTTGGGCCCCAGTGTTTTCACAGTTAGGAGTGCCCAAAAGGGAACTGGGCTCCTGGTCAGAGGTCTGAGATAGGTGCCTGCTGAATGCTGAGTCTGCACCGGCGTGCTGGTATGAGAGGTCTCCCTGGGGAGCCGCGCTGGCCTGCCATGCTGTCAGTGTGGCTGTGGGGGCACCTTGGCGGTGTCTGGGACACGCCTGACACAGCCCCACTCGTAGCCCAGCTCTCCTTTATCGCCACTTTCTGGAACCTCGCCCAGGAGACCATGGGAGCTCTTGGAATCTGGCCCAGCTCCTGAGTCGCTCCTGCTGCACAGTGGGACGCCTTCCCTTCCCGGAGAGGCGGTTTGTGGCTGGGCAGGCATTTCTGTGTGGAAGATTCCGCTCCAGTTCTTGCTTTTGTTACTTGTTTCCTGCTCTGTATTTCTCCAAGAGTTTACAGTCTGCCTGGTTTTTTAGAAAGTGTAAGCAAGGAGCTCAGCTTTATTCCAGAGGTGGGGAGTTTCCAGTGCCCTTGGGCAGTCTCGGCAAGGTGTCCTGGTGCTGCCCCCGCAGCCTCCCCTCCTGGCAGTTCAGAGGGTGATTTGGGTTTGGGGCCTGGGAAGGAGTTGGTTTGGGGCTTGGGAAGGAGTTCACTTTCAAGGTGAAACTGACACACCAAGGGAACGATGCCTTAGAATGTAGTTATTCTGCCTAAGAAGAGAAAGAGTTGTCCCTGCAGAGTAGACTTTATTACCATCTTTTATTTTTTGTATATAAAAAAAGAAAGTTAGAGGAAAAGGGCACATTTCATTCCATCCTGAAATATACGAAAGTCAGAGTCTCTGACTTAGTAGACGAAAAGCAGTGTTCTCAAAGACCCGAGTATAGTCCTCATTTCTTAGCTCTTGATTTTTCTCTGGAATAGAAAACGATGTAATAAAACTCCAAAAATCATTAATTAGCAGAGAGTCAGAATTCTGTTGTAGTAAAATTAAAGCAAACCTTGTTTTAGTGAGAGGTTATACACGCTATAATTATAAATGTCCACATGGAAAAAGAGTGATTTTTGCATATGCAGTTGGTAAGATAACACAAGTGCCCTTAAGAAGAAACTTCTTCCTGACTTTGGGAAGGTCTTTCTGTGCCTGCAGCCCCTATCAGACCTCCAGGGAGCAGCTACCCTTGGGACACCACCAGGGCTACTTGTACCTCCCCTCCTGGCTGAAGAAGCGAGAATGCTCCCTGCCTCATTTTTAACCCCATTCAACCCTGCCTCGTGCTCTGGGCCACAGCCTAGTTTTCAGCCCTCCTGGCTTGGTGATGGACTCTTCCATGCTCAGGAGCCTGATATCCAGGCACTCCATCAGCACCCATCCTCACCAGCACTGAAACCCCTGCTGGCTGTTCCACATTGTGCAGCCCCAGACCCATCAACCAAATGGTCTGCTGGAAAACTCACAAGTCCAGCGTTGGCGCCATGGCTCCTCTGTCAGTTGACTAAGCAAATCCAGGAGAAGTATTCTCTCACTGCTGAGGGGAGGTGAAGTGATGTAGTGATGGGAACCCTGGGTGTGCATGATGGGAGCTGCCAGATCACCCTTACCCCTGCCCCTGTGAAAGCTGGGCGTGCTTCGGTCCCTTGTAGCCCCTTAGCCTCATGGCTTCAGCAGAGGAGAATCCATCCCCCTTCTGGGTTTGCTTTGAGCCTCAAATGTGGCAATAGGTACAAAGTGCACTGAAGACAGTGGTTGCCCATTTAGCTTATTAGTGCTGCTTTTACCATCATTGCTGTCAGTCACCAAAGACACACACAAAAATGTGGGATGGGAAAACAGTTTTACAGTTGGTAAGAGCCTGAGGGGGGAGCTTAGCCATAAAGTCTCACGGTATGGATGGTAGCAAAATTGGTGCCTGGGACAATTTGAGTCATATCAAAAAATGACTTAACGGAACTTTTCAATATGTTTTTTAAAACCATCTTTTACTGTAGCTTTATATTAGAGAACAATTCCTCAGTGTAATTCCCGAGGCGGGAGGTCAGTGGACCTGTGTTCTGTGTACTCACTGATTAGATGTTCATGGAGCACTCCTCTATTTCTCAGCTCTGCAACCAGAGGGTCCACACATGAATCACATGTGAGTTCTGGAAATTCTTCCCTTGACCAGGGAGGGGTAAAGCACAGAAAGGAGAGTTTGACCAGTGCCTGCTGTGTGCCATGCCTTCGTGTTGAATCCTAGGGGTCCCTGAAACTGATATCAGCAAACACCCCCTTCTACAGGTTGCTTCTCTACCGACAAGGAAAGTGAGGCACAGAGAGGCTGAGTGATTCATCTGAAGTCACACAGCTATGATCAAGCCAGGACTCAAGCCTGGATGATGCCAGAACGTCTAGAAGGGGAGGGAAGGTGTGCACATGAATCACCCCAATGGAAATGTCAAAAGCTGCTTTATGAGACAATGAGGCGCAAAAGGACTGTGATCACTATCCCAGGGAGAGAGGGTTTCCATTGTCTCACGGGAGTTAGGAAGAGGAGGGAAGGCCTTTGAAGGGAGAAGAGAGCAAGGGGGAGAGGGAGAAGGAGGAAGGAGGGGTGGGTGAAAAGGAGGAAAGGGAAGACGAGGAAAGAGAGGAGGGGGAAGAGGAGGAAAGGGAGGAGGGGAAGAGGAGGAAAGGGAGGAGGGGGAAGAGGAGGAAAGGGAGGAGGGGGAAGAGAAGGAAAGGGAGGGGGGAAGAAGGGAGGAAGGCAGGAGATCAAGAGGAGCCACCTCTGGTTGGGGCCTAGTTTGCTGTTTGTCTCATTTCTGTCTTGACCTCATGATGGTTGTTTTAACTGAGGTGCAATTTACATGCAGTAAAATTTGCTCTATTTAGTGTACAGTTGTCTGAGTTTGATGAACATTATGCCAAGACACTCCCACCACTATCAAGACGCAAATATTTCTATTGCCCAAATCATTCCTTCCACCCTTTGCAGCCTCCACTCTTCTCCTGACCCTGACCGCACCCATTTATGTCCAGACACAGTGTCTCCACCCCAGAATGTCACCTACGTGGAGTGGTCCAGTTGAGGCCTTTGAGTCTGGCAGCGTTCACTCAGCGTGGTCCTTGAGACCCCTCCAGGAGGCTGCTTGCAGATGAGCGCTTGTTCTTGAAAGCAAAGCTTCTCCATCTTCAGCACTTTCCCTGGGCTGTAGTTGTCCATGGCAACTTGTGGCTGCCGACATCATCCATTGCCTCCGCTTATTGGGACTGTTTGGATATGGTGAATTGATTTAGCTGGGTGGCCCCAAGTGAGTCATTTGAGGACAGTTCCTGGCTGTGTCTGGAGAAGCCACCTGTTCCCCGTGGTGCTTCAGGTGCAGGCAGGACCTCTTGCATATCCAGGGTTCCTGACCCCGATGGAGCTGCTGGTACCATCAGTGGGGGAACTGAAGAGTCCGTGCTAAGAACAGCACCTGATCCCTTAGCCTCGAGGGTAGAAATGCACTTGCTTCAAAAAACGGAACATAAAACTGTGACCATCACTTCAGTGGCTGTGACAGCACAGGGGTCTGTCCCCGATAATGAATCATTTTAGGAGCTAGGGAGGAAAGCTCAAAGTGCTTAATAGTCTCTGGAAAGTAAGTGAGGTGTATATGAGTGTGTGTGTGTGTGTGTGTGTGTGTGTGTGTGTCTGTGTGTCTTGCTCTAGATATTTCCTCTGTGAAATATAGAGGTGATTGATTAGGATTAGAATTTCATCATTTTTAACGAACGAAAAGAGTGGGTTTTGGAGTTGAAGGGAGGCCAGTTTAAATTTCAGGTGTTCCATTCAGTAGGCTTGTAAAAAAAATCTTAAATGTTGGTGCAGACTCTCTCAGCCTGATTTCTCATCTGTAAAATGGACTTTCTGTTTCCTGCTTCACAGCATCGCTTTGGGAACTCAGTGGGATTCCTGGGGCCTGACAGTGTGCTGGGCGCACAGGAGGAGCTTGTGTGGTGGGCTTGTCTTTAGGAGGTCAGTTGAGTTGTGGGAGAGGGATGTTTCCAGAATGCTCTCTGTTCTTCTGGTGACGAAGGCGGCAATTCCCACGGCCTCACCTGGTTCACCTGAGGGTGGCCGCTTCAGCATCTGTGGATGCCTTCTCACACGCCTTTCCCTTGCCTCTGTTGATCTGTGTGTTCAGACACCACCCTTTGCATCTCTTGTTCCTCTCTCTGTTCCCCAAGGGGGCTGGTCCGTTCTCCAGAACATCATAGGGACTGGGCTGAATATTGCTCTTCAGTCCCCGTTTATGACCAGCAATCACAGCAAGTGCTTAGTCAACTCTTACCATCTTTCATGAAGAAGACTTTCCTAGTTTCTCCCTTGAAACTAAAACATTATAGGGAGGATACTGTTAGTTCTTTTGAAATGAAAAGTTATCTTTTAAGCACACCTGTCCCAAAAATAGAACATGGGATTCTTAGTGTCAGTACCCGGAAAAAGGAAGGACTCCGTGTCACTTCATGAATCTATCAGCTTTCTCCTTCTTTGCTTCAAACCAACTTTCTATTGGAAGCAGGGCTAGTGGACACTTCAGTGCTTTACAGATGAGCGATTGATATTTTTGGTTGCTGAGTGATTGATGATGGACGGTGCTGAAGTGTGAGGTTGGCTGTCCCTTTGGCTAGCATGCCTGGGAACACAGTGGGCATTGGCTGGCCTGTTTTCAGCAAGAATGGGAGGGATGTTTTCATATTTTTTTGTTGTTTTCTCCATTTTTTGGATGATTTTTGAAATATTGAGTACCTCTTACCCTCTTGTCTCCTTGTGGGAAAGCCCTGTCTCAGAAGCAGGGAGAGAAGGATTTCCTGCAGGGAGGGTGGGTGAGGAAGTGGCTGTTGCTGCAGGTCCCCCAAGAAGACAAGAACGTATGCTCTGTATTTTCTTCCTTCTGGTTCTTTTCCAGGCGATAAACCTCCCTGGTATGTCATGCAGCGGAAGTCGTTCAGGGCCGTGTTTATGTTTGTTGGATTTTTAGCTAGGACCCGGCCACGAGGAAATCGTTGCCAGATAGTGGACAGGCTCCCTTAAGAGGGGAGGTCCTTGGTGCTAGTTGGCCGGGGCTGGGGGCAGCGCAGAAGGAAAGGGGACACCAAATGGGATGGTGTACCCTGGACTGAGATGCAGAAAGGTTTTCCTCTTGCATCTGCAGCCGAAAAACTATGGGATCCCCGTGAGTTACTTCCTTATACTCTGGGATCAGGTTTTGAATTTGCAGAATGAGGGTTGATTTGGACTTCCCCATGCTTCCTTTGAGATGGAAGCAAAATGTTAAAATATGTTACTTAATTATATATAAAGATGGAAGGGGCAGACGAGCGGCAGGACCTCACCTTTTAGAACTCTGTCCTTACCCCACTACCTCCTTCATAGCAGTGGCATCCCTGATAGCACGTCAGGTGCCAGAGACAGAGCAGATACTTGAAGCCCTGCAGCCTCCCTCAGCTGGTGGGGGCTCCTCACCCTCCCTACCCCTAGGAGCTCAGGGCACCAGGAACCTCACCCACAACCCATGCCCAGGAACCACAGATGGAAGTTTGGTTGGCTGTGTCATTTCTCTGGTCTGGATGCAGAAAATTACTTTCTACACCACTTTTCCAAACCAGAATCATATTATCAGTAGCATTCTGCTGTCAGTTAAGGAGGGTATCCTTTAATGATGGACCTGCGCCTGTGGGGGCTGCAAACAACAGGGTGTGGGCTCCTGTTTGGTTTCTCATTGGCGAGACTGGCAGTCAGCCATGCAGTGACCCTACTTCCACGCCCCTGTTAGGTTTCATTTCTAGTCAGGATTCTGTTTATATTGCTCTTATCTTGCAGCTTTTGCATTGACTCTTAGAAAGCATAACAATGGCAGAAAGCGTTTAGATGAAGCTCTTTCCATAGGTGAGAAGATAGACAATACAGAGCTCAGAAGACAAATGTGTACCCAGCCCTGCCATTTGGAACTGTGTGAGTTTGAGCAATGAAACGCCAGCCTCACAGGTGGCAAGAGGATAAAGGAGACTGGAAGCGACAGGTAGCACGGTGCCATTGGATTGCACCTGCTGCTTCCCAGGGCCTTGTCCCATTCATTTTTGTACTGCTGGTTCCAAGCACACTGTGGCCAGATAATGTTCAAATTTCCCTTGGATCTCTGGCCCATGCTTCCTGCTTCATGGGCATGTGGGCTAACCTTTAGGATCACAATTTTTTTTTTTTTTTTTTTTTTTTAGAACCTTTAAATTGGGTGACTTCAGGTACTTTTCCAATTGTGTTCATTATCAGTTGGAGACCAGCCAGGTTAGCAGCCATGGCCACCCTGTTTCCGGCTCTCATGGATGGCAGGACCTGGCTGTGCCGGGTTGGAGGAAGAGGCCCAGAGAGTAGGGACACCTGGGCTGCACGGGCCCTTTTACCTTCAGATCCTTGTGGACTGTGTGTGTGTTTGGTTTTGGTTGGTGGTGGTTTTTTGTTTGCTTGTTTGTTTTTCCTGCTAAAGCAGCTGAGCTTTCCAAAATAGCTCCCCAAATTTTGTCATGTGTGAAAAAACTTTTAGCCTCTCACTCAATGTCCATCTGATGCCAGAGGCTATTCTCTAATGCTAGAAGTGCAAGGGAGAGCAAAATAAAGCACACTGCAGCCCTCGGTGAGCCAGAGTTCCAGTGGGTAAAGGTGCAGTTCTTCTGAATGCTGGTATGTGCTGTGGATAAAAACCCAGTAAGGAAAGCGTGGTCAGGGCCATACCTGTTGAGGAGGTGAGGGAGCTGAGATGCAGAGAAGGGCAGGAGCCAGGGCCACAGGGCAGGTGCGTGCTTGCAGTGGACTGCAGGAAACAGGGCAGGCAGAGAAGAGATAGGCCCAGGGAGCGGATGCCAGGCTCTGTCGAATGTGGGAAGAGCCTTTAATAGTAATTATGGGTTACCTTATTTGGAGCCTATGAGCTGGATACTTTATGTCCATATTCTCTAGTTCTCATAACTTTGAGAGAAAGATGGAAAGCATCTTTGTATCTTTCATTCCATTGAAAGATAGGAAGCATTCCATTTTATAAATGAAAAACCAGGAAACTGAACAGCCTGAATGTCATGACCAGGAACACACACAGAGTAAATGGCGGAATGGGGATCCCATCTTCAAGGATGAAGGGAAACAGCCGTCTTCTCTGTCCAACTGAGGTTCAAGTCCTTCCTTTTGCAAAGTGATAGCCTTTTACGAGAAAACAGGATAGGAACCATGCGTTCCAGAGGCCCCTTCTCCTTCTCGCCTGCTGAGGCTGACTCCCCTGCCCCCGCTCAAGACCACGAAGGTATGGGTGCAGGGGGTTGTCTGTGAAGCTCCTGGGAGAGCCTGCCCGGAGCTCTGCACCTTTAGAAAGATCTGTGCTCCCACAAAGTGATTCAGAAACTTGACCAGTCCTGTCGTGGGATTCACTTGATATGTTTCATATTCTTTTCCTGTACATTTAACACTTGTTGGGCATTTTCTGATATAGAAAACTACCTATGTATGTAGCAGGAAGTTTAGGAAGAGTCCAGCCTGGTCTTTGGTGCTGGACAGGGACTGGATTGGATCCTCTCTGTCCCATGGCTGTGCTCCCATGTATTAATAGGAAGATGGTTGAACGCCACCTGGGTTGTCAGGATTCGACGAGACACTGCTCTGAGTGCTGAGAATGAGCCTGGCATAGATCGAGTGTTTAGTCAATGGTAATGGTAAATGGTGTTATTGTTAATGCATCTATTATTATTTTAAGATTTCTACTACTAATAAAATAGGATTATTCATACCCCCCAGGAGAGGGAATATCCTGTGCCTTACCATTTGGCACAGGACCTTCTAGTCATGTACTGTTCTTAGCAGGGGGACAGGGAACTAGCTGGAGAATTCTACCTCAGACTGATTACTGAGCACTTTTTGACAGCATTTTAATTTAGATTAGAGGAATTTTTTACAATTCATTCTTGGCCTTTTTTTTTTTTTTTTTTTTTTGAGATGGAGTCTGGCTCTGTCACCCAGGCTGGAGTGCAATGTCACCATCTCAGCTCACTGCAACCTCTGTCTCCCGGGTTGTATCTTGGGATTTTTTTAAAAGTCATTGTGCCAGTTTATTTTAACTCAGATTTAGGGAGAAGGGTGTAGGAAGTCATAAATATACAGACGTAGCAGCGTGAAATCTGTGACCATAATGGGCAGATTCATGCCCTGCGCTGTGTGACCCTGCCATATGTGTCCTGGCTGCCCACCAAGCGTGGGTGGGACCCTCCATTGTGGGGAGGGGGAGTACTCTCCGTCATTCTCATGGAGCAGAAGCCATTTATCGGCGCCCTCTTCTCTCCTTCTCATACTCTGAGAACAGCAAGAAGGATTTACCAGGTTTTACATTTGTTCAGTTTTCCTGGTGACAGGGAATCTAAACAGAAACCAAATTAAATTGATGTTTACTCAGGGTCTATAAAGACACTCACCCGTGTGCTATGCCATTTAATTCTCAGCTCAACCTTTACATACCATCTAACCACACCCTCATTCTATAGCCAGGAAGCTGAAGGTCAAGGGGAATGCACCAGTTGGTGGAACCTGAAGGGTGGACTCAGGATAGAGCTGGGATTTGAACTGGTGTTCATATGATGCCAGAGCTTCTTCAAGGGACTGCTCTACTGCACAGTCACCTAGTGATTGCATTAACAAATGGATTGCAGTTTATATTTTTGAAATGGTAGAGGTCATATTTGCACGTGCCTTATAATTTAATCCAGTCTTTCCAGGTGTCCCCTTGTCTAATTTACACAGAGCTGGGTGACGGAGGTGTTTTAGTGTCTGCCTGGTCTGAAGCCTGACCCGGGCTTCAGAGACGGCTGTTTCCCTTTATCCTTGAAGATGGGATCCCCATTCCGCCATTTACTCTGTGTGTGTTCCTGGTCATGACATTCAGGCTGTTCAGTTTCCTGGTTTTTCATTTATAAAATGGAATGCTTCCTATCTTTCAATGGAATGAAACATACAAAGATGCTTTCCATCTTTCTCTCAGTTATCACTTGCTGATGCCTGGTCAGAGCAATGTGAGTTCAATGCCTCCTCCTTGTGGACAGGGCCACTGACAGAGCCTCCAGGGGTGTGCCCTCCTGGTGCTCTCTGAGCTGGTGGGGAGTGGGCCAGCAGGAGCACACAGGGCCAGTGCACCCGGTTCTAGGCCCACCTCCACTCCCAGTAGCTGCCCAACCTTGGGCAAGTTATTTATTCTGTTTGAGCTTCAGTTCCTTATAGATAAACAAGGAATAACAACATAGATCACACTGTGAAAATTAGAGAAAATGCACGACGCGCCTACCCTGTCACTAAGAGGTACTCAGAAAACAGCAGCAGTCCCTCAGGCCGATACCTTGAGTGAATCCCATGGCATATGTCCTGTCATCACGTTTCCTGCCTTGAAGACTTGGTTTATTTTCAGCATTTTGTGTAGCATTTCTACTCCCAGGCCCTCCCTCCCCTAGGCTTGACTTTAGGATGGGAGTCAGGGCCACTGCAGACGGGCCCATACCCTGTGTCCACACTCCCCTCTCCCCGCTCCTCTTTGTGCTTTCTCTTGGGCATGGTTGAAACAAGAAGAAAGCCTGGCGTGGGCGCGTTTTCGGCACCACACCCAAGTACCGCTCGGAACTGTGTCCCAACACGTTGTCCCAGTGTTTTCAAAAAAGCCAGCAGCCGCTGACCGTGGCAGTGCATCAGCGTGGAGCCTGGGGCTGTGAGGCACATGCTTGGAGCAGGTCCCTCCAGAGGGCTCCTGGGCCAAGCTTGGTGGCCGCTGTCAGGTAGTGGCTCACGTCTCTCAAATTCCAGATGTCCACAAAGCATGGGTTTCCCACCACCAGCAGCTCCCTGGCTGTGGAATGCCTGCCATTTCATAGCTGAGAAAGTAGAAGAAGGTGGGGGAGGCCCACGGGGTAAGGCATGTGCTGACTACAAACTCCAGCTTATTTTAGGAGGCTCTTGGCAAGGACCCGCCATGTGTGGTCGCAGCAGTTGGCCAGTCAGCAGATTGAGGCTCGGGAGTCCCCGAATGCCAGAGCCGTGGCCATGATTAATACTAGCAGCTGAAGCTTCAGCCCTTCCTGCCCACGCTTTATTTATTTATTTATTTTTGTTTTTAGAAAATGATTTATTTAGAGAGAGAGAATCAGGAGAAGGAGAGAGAAAGAAACAGCTAACTCTCACGCTGAGTGAGAGAATCCAGAAAGATGGAATCCAGGAGAGGAAAGCAGCTTCCACACTGAGTGGAAGGGAATAGAGAGAGATGGAGTCTAGGGGGGAAGACAGCCTTCTACAAGAGAGTGTGGAAGGGGACATCAGAGGGGAAATCCAGGAGAGAGAAAAACAGCTTCCGTGAAGGCAGTGTTCGTGGAAGGAGACCCAAACATGGAGTCCCTGCTGCCTACACTTTAATTCAAAGTTTTATATTCCTGACATTCTATGTATGGAAATCAGTGCATGCAAGTCAGTCTCAAGTGTTTATGATCCTGAGATATTCACCAGGCACCTACTTGGCCCAAAGATGCTGCACCAGATGGGAAGTGCAATCAATTCTTGCACTTTCTCTTTTCATTGAATTTCATGTTGACGTTTGAGCAGACATGCAGTTTTGTTGTTGTTGTTGTGTGTGTGTGTGTGTGTTTGAGACAGAGTCTCGCTCTGTTGCCCAGACTAGAGTGCAGTGCTCACTGCAACCTCTGCCTCCTGGGTTCAAGTGGTTCTTCTGCCTCAGCCTCCCGAGTAGCTGGGACTGCAAGCGTGTGCCACCACACTCGGCTAATTTTTGTATTTTTAGTAGAGATGGGGTTTCACCGAGACATTCAATTTAATAGGAATTTGTGTAAGATGAACAGTCCATTCTCAGGGATTTATGAGCTGAGCCTGGCTCAGCATTCACAATCATGATGAAACTAACAATGAGCCCTCAAGGCAAGATGATTCAGAAGGTGAAGAATCCCAGAGCTCAGAATGACAGTTCGTTCTGCATGGAAAGGTGGAAATGATTCTAGCGCCTGAAGATGTTTGTTTATTTTCATTCCTTTTCATTGGCATGCTCCAGAGTATGTGTAGAACTTTGTGATCTTAGAGGAGTCTTTGTCCGTGTTTATTGTTAGTCACCTTTTGAATCCATTTATTTGCTTAGACAAATGCACACGCTCATTCAGAGGGTGTGAGGCTGGCTTTCATCCCTGACTGAAAGCTTCTCTCTGCTTTTCTCCCCCGCAGTGCTACACATGCAGGGCCCTGTTGATGGCAGCCTTTACGCGAAGGTGAGGAAGAAAAGCTCCTCGGATCCTGGCAGCCCAGGGGGCCCCCAGGCTGTCCCGGCCACCAGCAGCCCAGACCACAGTGACCACACCTTGTCTGTCAGCAGCGACTCTGGCCACTCCACAGCCTCTGCCAGGACTGATAAGACGGAAGAGCGCCAGGCTCCGGGAACCAAGAGGGGTCTGAGTGCCCAGGAGAAGGCCGAGTTGGACCAGCTGCTCAGTGGCTTTGGCCTGGAAGATTCTGGAAGCTCTCTGAAGGAAATGACTGATGCTCGAAGCAAGTACAGCGGGACCCGCCATGTGGTGCCGGCTCAGGTCCACGTGAACGGAGACGCTGCTCTGAAGGACCGGGAGACGGACATTCTGGATGACGAGATGCCCCACCATGACCTGCACAGTGTGGACAGCCTCGGGACCCTGTCCTCCTCGGAAGGGCCGCAGTCGGCCCACCTGGGCCCCTTCACCTGCCACAAGAGCAGCCAGAACTCACTCCTGTCTGATGGTTTTGGCAGCAACGTTGGTGAAGATCCACAGGGCACCCTTGTTCCGGACCTGGGCCTTGGCATGGACGCCCCCTATGAGCGGGAGCGGACTTTCGGGAGTCGAGAGCCCAAGCAGCCCCAGCCCCTGCTGAGGAAGCCCTCAGTCTCCCCACAGATGCAGGCCTATGGGCAGAGCAGCTACTCCACGCAGACCTGGGTACGCCAGCAACAGATGGTGGCGGCTCACCAGTATAGCTTCGCCCCCGACGGGGAGGCCCGACTGGTGAGCCGAGGCCCTGCAGACAACCCTGGCCTCGTCCAGGCGCAGCCAAGAATCCCACTCACCCCCACCCGAGGGACCAGCAGCAGGGTGGCTGTCCAGAGGGGTGTGGGCAGTGGGCCACATCCCCCCGACACGCAACAGCCTTCTCCCAGCAAAGCGTTCAAACCCAGGTTTCCAGGCGACCAGGTTGTGAATGGAGCTGGCTCAGAGCTGAGCACAGGCCCCTCCCCAGGCTCGCCCACCCTAGACATCGACCAGTCCATCGAGCAGCTCAACAGGCTGATCCTGGAGCTGGATCCTACCTTCGAGCCCGTCCCTACCCACATGAACGCCCTCGGTAGCCAGGCCAACGGCTCCGTGTCTCCGGACAGCGTGGGAGGTGGGCTCCAGGCAAGCAGCAGGCTGCCTGACACAGGAGAGGGCACCAGCAGGACCCCTGGGCGTCAAGGTGAGCTGGTGCTCCACGGGAGGTGCTCCACGGGAGGTGCTCCACGGGAGGTGCTCCACGGGAGGTGCTCCACGGGAGGTGCTCCACGGGAGGCTGACATGTGATGAGAAATCAGCCTAGTAGGTTAGCTTTTGGCAAAACCCACAAGGGAGAGGGAGGAACATTTCCCTTGCAGTTTCGACTCTTGTGAATTTTGGCCTAGGATCCAAATGCTGTCATGCTGCCGTGGTCCCTTGGTAGCAGATTGAAGGGTGGGAAGAACCAGGCAGAAAGCCTGCTGTTAATGTTAACGTCAGCCCAGGGGCAGGGACAGCATGCACGCTGCTGGAAAGGGCTGGCCATGCCTTCACTGCAGAATGGTCCTAACAGTGAAACCATTCTCCCTTCGTGAAAGTTAGCGGATTAACGAAGGAAGCATACTTACCTCTGTCCCTGTGGTGTAGGTCGGGGCTTTGAGGAAGAATGCCAGTTACTTCAGTGGGGCTGAAGATTGGGGATCAAGAGGACTGCTGAGCCCTGAGGCAGCTTTGGCACATGGAAGTGATTAAGCAGTTATGGTGTACAATGTGCCGATCGCAAATACACGTATCGGTGCTGGCCATGGTGGTGTGTAGAGACTGTTTATGGAAGGCAGCAACTGGGCAGAGGCCTGGGTTCCGAAAGAGTTTCTACCATGGAGAGCAGCTCAGTGATGGGAGGGGTTTGGGGACCAGGCTCCGGTGAGGGGGCTGAGAGCTGTGGCGGCACCCAGAGCAATGGAGCCAGGTGCGGGGGCCTCCTGGGGATGCCCCAAAACCAGGTGGAGGTCATGCTAACTGCAGGGAGGCCAGGACTGCACATGTCCTTTTCCCCTGAGGCTGATGGTTTAGAAACCGGCACAGGGCCTTTGTGCCTAGCTTTGAGGTCTGGGAAGAACCAGGGCTGGCAGTGATGGACAGACAGTGACCTCTGCCTGGTTCACAGCAGCACTGTGTCGATGTAATGGGGCATGTTACTTACTGGGACCAGTTTACTATACAATGTTCTTTCTGTTGGTGAGGCATGAAGGCTGAGAGGACCAGAGAGCCGGAAGTGGTCAGGTCGGCTAGGGAAGACAGCAGGCAGAGAGGGGCACTGGGATGGAGCGGGGCTGTCTTAGGTAGGGGCCTGTGTGGGCGAGGGCTGTGGGGAGATGATGTGGTCTGGAAGCTCCTGCACAAAGGTGCATGCCAGGAGAGGACGGCCAGGCTATAGCTGCAGGAGGTGGAGAGACAGAGCTGTGTTCTGGGAGTCCCAGTAGTGATATGCAGGGACCAGGACCCAAAGGAGGACCTTGGGCCAGAGAATGTGGCATCCATGTGGTGCCAGGGCCTCCCACATTGGCACGTTTTGGTGTGTTGGTCTCTGGAGGCTGCTGGCTCCTTAGAGGGGCCTGCCTCTAAAAGTGAAGATCAGAGAGGTAAAGGACGAGAGAACATCACTGGGTGATGCCGTGCATGTGATTTCTACTGTGTGCTAGTAACACTGATGAGAGATGCTACCATTTATGCCAGCGTGGTTCTTAGTTTAGGTGTGCTGGCCCATGTCATCTTCCTAAGCACCCTGGCTGCAGGCACCACACCAGTCCCTGCCTTATAGTCATATTGACAGAGGAGTCAGTACATGGCCCACCCAGGTTCACATGGGACCTGCACAGTAGAGCAAAGGTTAGTGCCCTGTGGTGTGGACCCACTGTCTCCATCCTCTTTGGAGTCACACAGGTGAGGATTACAGTCCCACCTCCGGTCTGGGGTGGCATAGGGGAAGGAGCACACACTCTGTAGACATTGGTCCTGGTGTCAGGTCTGAGTATGCCTTGGGCTGCCTGAGTGACACAGGCAGGTAAAGGGCAGTGTTTCTGTGAATTTCTCCTCACTCCATCTTTGAGAAGGAAGCCCTATTCCAGCGCATGGCCCAGGGAAGGTGTGAAGAAATGCTAATCCACATCCACCTCTCACTTACTGGGGGTGTGACTGAGCAAACAACTGGCATTCCAGCTTGCCTGAGTAACTCTGACTTTGTATGTCATGAACCGGGAGTTTGCAGGAACCGGGAGAGTCCCCCATGTATAGATTGTTGGCCTTTATGATAGAGCTGTCTAGCAACCACAGCACCACAGCAGGGGTAGCAGTTCCTGAGTAACAGGTCCAGGTTGATGCATTAAACAAATATATGGGAAATTCTGAATTTACAAAAAAGGCTTCAATGGGAACAAAACTATGTGCAGTATTGTACCGGACTTGCTTTACCAAACCGTTTTAAAAGAAATTACTTGGAAACATTAAAATCAGAAGTCTTACCTCCTGGATAACAATCTCGTGTAAGGTTTGCGGTAGGTTGGAGGCGTCTGAGTGTACGTGGAGAAGAGGACTCCATGGCTTAGGTTAACGTATAGTAGCCTCTTGAGGTTAATCATGTCTTCCAGTTAATTGAATTCAATCCTTACTGATTCCCCATTCTTGCTGCAAGGAAGCAATTGTAAGGCCTGGAATTTTAGAAAGCCACATCATATGATCCACCCTCAGATTGGCTGTTTTTAAATTACTTGGTACACTCGTTACTTTAATAAACACATTTTGATTTTGATTTTAGATCCTCTTTAATTCCTTTTATCAGAAAAGTTATTTAATTATCATTTTGAAGTCTAAGGACTTTCATATCTCAACAATAGACAAGTAAACTTCAGTGCATATTTGGATATTAACAGTACAGATTTAAAGTATGTATTAATCTATTCATGTTTGACATGCATCTTGGGCTGTTTGTCAATTTTTTTTCATAGCTTTAGAACTAAAAAGATGTCAGAAGATTAGATATAAGCAAAACTGGATACCAGACTTCCCAGAGCTTTTTAAAATTGGGAAGTGATCTTCTTGTAGGAATCCTGCCATACATGAGCAACTGTTCGTAAGCAGTGATGAATGGCCACTGAAGGATTAGCCACAGCATCGGAAACAGGGCAGAGTAAGCCATGCCCTTCCTGGGAGCTCTGCTTCCTCTTTCAGGATATGCCTTTTGTGCTAGGTAAGCACCAGGCTGGGAGGTGGAGCAAGCCTTGAGACTTGCACTTCATTTAGTGTAAAAAGCCTGCACAGTGTGGAGGTGGTCTCTGAATAGCCTGCACGGCAGGGTTTTGGATCTCAGTCCAGAACTTTTGGAACTGATAGAAAGCGCATTTTAAAAATGCCTGCTAGGGTGAGGCAGGAAGATCACCTGAGGTGAGGGGTTCAAGACCAGCCTGGCCAACATGGCAAACCCCCGTCTCTACTAAAATTACAAAAATTAGCTGGAGGTGGTGTTGTATTCATGTAATCCTAGTTACTCGGGAGGCTGAGGCAGGAGAATCACTTGAATCCAGGAGGCAGAAGTTGCAGTGAACGAGATCGCACAACTGCACTCTAGCCTAGTGACAGAGCAAGATTGTGACTTAATTTTTTTTTTTTTTTTTTTTTTTGCTTACTTCTGTAGCTCTCAGGCACTGCAGCTAAGCAGGGAAGGAATCGTTTCTTCCCTCCCTGGCAGATACAGAAAACAGTGGAACTCTTTTGATTTTAAAATTAAATTTCAGTGTTGACATTGATGATGGTGATGACCCTGATGATGGTGATGGTAATGATGGCAATGATACGGTGATGGGGATGATGTTGATGGTGGTGATGATGTTGGTGGTGATGGTAATGATGACAGTGATGATGGTGATGACTGTGATGATGGTGATGATGGTCATGGTGATGATGTTGATGACCCTGATGATGGTGATGATGTTGATGACCATAATGATGGTGATGATGTTGATGGTGGTGATGGTGTCAATGATGATGGTGATGATGTTGATGGTGATGATGGTGATGACTGTGTTGATGGTGATAGTGATCATGCTGATGGTGGTGGTGGTGACAGTGATGATGGTGATGATGTTGATGGTGATGGTGATGACTGCGATGATGATGGTGATGATGGTAATGACTGTGATGATGGTGATGATGTTGATGGTGGTGATGCTGTTGATGGTAGTAATGGTGATTGTGGTGATGGTGATGATGATGGTGTTGATCCTGATGATGGTGATGACTGCAGTGATGTTGATGGTGGTGATAGCAGTGATGACTGTGATGATGGTGATGATGTTGATGGTAGTAATAATGATGGTGGTGATGGCGATGATGACTATGATGGTGATGATGTTGGTGATGGTTTGGTGATGGTGATGATTATGATGGTGGTGATGCTGTTGATGGTGGTGTTAGTGATTGTGATGTTGATGATGTTGTTAATAGTAAGAGCTGTAACACTGAATGCCTACACTGTTTTAGGTACCTTCATTTTCACTGGAACACGTAACAGAGTTCTCCTCTCTCTGACTCTGCACCCTATGGCTATGCCCTAATTTCATTAAACTTACACTCTCCCACTAGCCAGCAAACTCTGAGGGAAGTACCCATTACTTTTTGTTTCCCCCTGGCATGCAGGGACAGCTCAACATATGTTTGTAAATACAGGGGCCTGGGACTGTATTTACATAATGTTTGTAAATATGGGCGGAACTGCAGATGATCCTTTCAAGACCCGGATTGCTCTGCTGAATGGGCACTGAAAGAAGATTTATCGCTGGACAATGTAGAATAGCCTTGACCACCCACAAGACCAGAGAGAGGCCATCTAGAGGTGGGGTATCACTGAGACCTGGGTGCTCTCTGTGACAGTGAGCACAGTTTCGTGTCCTTCTTGTAGGTTGGGTGATATGCAGGGAGTTGGTTTGGGGGCATTTTGCTTGCTACAAGTGCCTGCCAGCCATGGGGCCGTGCTCCCTCAGTCTGGTCTGACTTCTGCTGCTGAGCTCACTGTCCCTGCCCCACTCTGGGTCTCACTTGGTTTCAGCCTGTATGTGGTGTGTTTTTTGGATCATACCCTTTTAAGTGGGGGAAGATTTCAACTGATGATATCCCAGTAACAAAAGAAATGACTCAACCTGTGAAATTCATGATTCCATGGGTGGCAAAAAGCCAGCTCTGCGTTTTTTGTTTTTTGTTGTTTTCATACCTTGAGGGCTCTTTGCTTCATGTTGTCAAAATACTTTATTCATGTTACATCAACCTCCACCCTGTGATGACAGGAACCTGGCAGGCCCTGTTCTGCTGCAGACAGTGCTGTGGCATTCCCGCCAGGCATATAACGTCGCTCCCAGACTCAGCATCTGTTCTGTTAGTGCTAACCCATGGCTGATAACTGGTGCATCCTAAAGAAGGTTCAGAGCAATGGAAATTGTCGGCTTTTAATAATTGATCATGGAGAGCCCATTGATTTAAATTGTGTGCTAAACCCCAACCAAAGGAACCAAGTGTGAAAGCTGGGAGAGCACCTCAGGGTTCAGAGAGCAGCTCACCTGTAAGCTCACAGCCTCACAAAGTGGAGGCATGCAGACCATCCCCCTTCATCTCAACTCCAGAGTTGGGGAAACGTGTCGGGGGTGCTCAGCCAGAGCCTCTCATCCAGGCCTTGCAGGGCGGAGGGATCCTTACCAGGCAGATGGTCTGGAGGAGAGGTGGACTGGGAGAAAGCATGGTGTGCCGGGGAAGTTCAGTGCCTAGGAGTGAGGCTGGACATGCAGACAGGCCGCACCATGGAGGGTCAGGATGGGGGCCAAGGAGCATGGCTCTTCCTCAAGGGCAGAAGTGAGCCTCGGGGTCTTGGGCTGGGCCCTTGCTTGTTTTTTTTGCATAGTCACCGTCTTAACAGAAGAGAAGGCAGCTCAGAAGGTGGCACTGAGCCTGGGAGCTCCATTAGGGGCCCAGAGACAATGGAGGATGATGTTTGGCAAGATGGGGGTGCCATGGGGTGGCACTGGCCTCCAACTCTGCAGAGGAAGAATCTCGGGAGGAAAGAAGGAAGGAAGGGAAGTGAATAAGTGGACCCCAGTGCCTAGGCTTGTAGCAGCTCGACATTGGGAGAATAAAGGGGCCTTGGATTTGGCTGTTAGTGATCTGGATAAGAGGGTTTCAGAGCCATGCTAGGGACACAGGGGACCCACGGTACTTTCTGAAGGTCCAGGTGTTGTTATTTCTGTACTGTGTGTTATAACTGAGCAGTCCCCAGTTATGGCTGTCACTCCACCAGTGCCGGGTCCTTGGAGCATGGGGGAAGACATCAGCATGCACATCTGAGGTGGAGGGTGGAGGAGTGGCCGCAGCATCAAGTATAGACACTCCCTGAACCCTCCGAGGACTCGGGCGTCAGCACGAGACCAGGGCTCATGCCAGCACCTCCGCCTTTCAGGGGCTGTCTCTGGATGATCACAGTCAGCCCAGGGTCATTTTTTCTCTGAAAGACTTCCCTTGGGCACCGCCCCCTCCAGGAAGCTGGATGAGGTCCTAGGACCCAGGTCTTATAAGAGGGACTTCCTGGTACTCGCATCAGAGAATCAGGATAAAGGAGGTCTGGGAGCTAAGGAGCCAGGGCCACGGGCGCTGGACATGTGTCCATGAGGGACTCTTGCTCTTTGTTTGCTGCAACAGGCAAAATGAGGCTTTTTCTCCACCGGTGAGCTTCGGTCTCTGGAGGTGGTGGAGAGAGATGGGATATTTATATGCCTTGAGAGTTCTAGAAAGAGATTCCTGCCCAGGGGTCAGGACTAGACACAGCTCCTCTCTACCTTCAGACCCTGAGACTTTAGGGCTGTGGGTATGGACGGGCCATATGTATGTGAGTGTATATTTAATAACCGAGTCAGCCCACTGCACTACAGGGAGCTCTGTGGGTTTCCAATTTGGAAAACATTTTAGACTAAGAAACTCTAGTCTGCTCTAGAAAACTGCCATTGCAATTACTTTCTTTTATTGCATAAAACCAACTTTGAAATTTTAGAATTGATGAATCATTTCCATTTGTCCCAGAGACCCTCACTCTGCAAAGCAGGGGGACTTGGTGTCCTACCCTGCTACCTTGACGGGTGCTCTGAAGACACTGCTGAGAGGTTAGGGCCACAGAGGAGGAGGTGCTGTCTGGGCCTTCTGGGCCTTTAAGGTGTGGATTCCAGGCCACTTCCTGCTCAGTCTGCACTTCGAGGGACAGCCACAGCAAGGGATCTTCACTGGCTCGGTACCGTTTCTATAACATCTTTAATTTCCTGAGCGAGAGTAATGCCATCTTTACTCTCCTGAGATGAAAGTCATAGCTAATGTAACCTCCTTAAGCACATAGTAAAAACTAAATTTAACACCCAAACACGTCAAGGGAGAAATAAAAATAAAGTAATTAATAATAAACTCATATTTTCATTTTGAGATGAAAATCTTTGATCTGGCCCACACTAGAAAACAGAAAACATCCTTCCAGTTTAAAAAAATATATTTTTTATTGTGGTAAAATACACATAACATAAAATTTAGCATTTTAATCGTTTTTAAGTGTACAGTTCATTGGCAGTAAGGACATTTGGATTGCTGTGCAACCATCATTACTATTTAGTTTCAGAAATTTTTCATCATCCCAAAGGGAAACCTCATACCCCCTGAAGTCACTTCCCATCCACACCTTCTCCCCAAGCCCCTGGCACTTACTCATCCCCTCCTGTCCCTGGGGATGTGCCTATGGTGGACATTTTGTGCCTTTTGTGACTGGCTCCTGTGACATAGTATGTGATGTTTTCAAGCTGGATGTGTTATAGCCCATGTGGGAACTTCAGCACTGTTCATGGCTGAGTAATATTCCACAGCAGGGATAGACCACAGTTTGTTTACCCTCTTGATGGAGACTTGGGTTGCTTCCACCTTTGGCCTTGGTGAATGGTGATGATGTGATCATGGGTGTGCCATGTTTGTCTGAATGCCTGTTTTCAGTTGTTGGGGTGTTGCCCAGGAGAGGAGTTGCTGGGTCCTGTGGCAGCTCTCTTAAGTTGTTGGGGAACTTCCCCACGGATGCTTGAAAGTCATTTGGCATCACCAGGCCTCTGGCGTGTGCCATTTGTCGCCAGAAGCTCTGCCCGAGCTGCACTGGAATGGGCTGTCTGTGTGACCCTAACAGCCTGAATCCTGGCTCAGGGGAATTGCTAATCTCTGGAGTCCTAGATAGGTGGTGGTGGAATTCTCTCCCTCTGTCAGGGTGGGGCAGTTACGACAACTCCACTGTCTTGGGAACATAAAGCAACGTGGCTTTTTTCCAGTCATGCCACATGTCCACTGCACTGTGGCTTGACGGGGGCCTCATGCCAGGACCTGGGATGAGGGGGGAGCCCTCATTGTGCACCCAAGGCTGCCCACACTCCCGAGAGCACTCCTGGCTCCCACAGCTTCTGTCGGAAGTTACAGGCTACATCCCTTGTCATAGTTCATCAGTCAGGTGGACCCATGGCCACACCTGTGTTCAGCGCAGCCCATGTGGCCCTGAAGGTGGACAGCCTTTGTGTCCCTCTGAAGGCATGGGCTGTTAAACACCACAGTGATTAAAAGATGAAGTGTTTGGGGAAGAGAGCAATAGGGTCATATAATGGGGGTGATCCAAAAAGAAAACCAGTGCACGTGAACAGGCAGGAACTGAAGCCCGTTCAGAAGCCCCTTGGGGAGTGTGTGAGGAAGAGGGGGTCTCCCTTCGCTGGTTTGCAGCTTTTTGCATCTGCACGGTAGGTTACGGTCGTCTTATAAAACAGGAGTATTGCTGACATTTTCGTGTAGGAGTGCTTTGTATTTTTGACATATCATTTCCCTTTTAAATGTGTCTTTTTAGAAGAAATGCCACCACTTAGCATGGACTTCAGTGTTTCCCAGTGGAAAGAATTTTCAATTTTGCAATCTAAAAAACGGGATTCCCCCCCCTCCACCCTCTGTTGCAGCTTTGCCGGCGCCCACCTGTTCTCTTAGTATCAGGGTGAGACATGGAGACAGCTCGACTGAGGGAGGGTGTGCCTGGGAAGGGACGGCTCTTGCCTGGGTTGGTCTTGATATGTCAGTCAGAACCCTGCCTAAGGATTTCCTGACGTTACGTTGTAAAACACAAAACAAAACTGTAAGTCACCCAGCTTGTTAAGGCTACGCCCTCCAGGTGGAAGGGGCTGGTCAGTCAGTCCTGTTTCTGTTTTGGGAGAAGGCTCCTCAAACCATTTCCGGGAGCATTTCAGCTGGGAAGAGTGTTGGGGCATCCTTGTCATGCCACCCTGCCTCCTTTTTACACACTGTCCTGAAAAGATTCGTGGGTGTATGTGAATGAGCTGGTCTGGACACCTCAAGCTCACCGTGAAGCAGTCTTTGCCTGTTACTTGTTTTCACTCCTAGGAATGCAAGGGAGCTTCCAGAGCCTATCAAGCACACTGGTGGGACGTCACGCTTCCTTCCTAGAGGATCACATCAAGATAAATCAGTAGCTTATGGGGACTTTACCTGCTAGTGCCCAGATAGAAATGAAAGAACGCATGTTTTAAACTAGGTAATGTTCTAGCGTGTCATGAGTTTTCATCCTTTGTTTTTTTTTTTTTTTTTTTTTTGAGATGGAGTCTTGTTCTGTCACCCAGGCTAGAGTGCAGTGGTTCGATCTCAGCTCACTGCAGCCTCTGCCTCCCAGGTTCAAGTGATTCTCCTGCCTCAGCCTCCTGAGTCGCTGGGATTACAGGCGTGTGCCACCATGCCTGGCTAATTTTTGTATTTTTAGTAGAGACGGGATTTTCCCCTCCACATCCTGTTAGCCAGGATGATCTCAATCTCCTGACCTCGTGATCCACACGCCTCAGCCTCCCAAAGTTCTGGGATTAGAGGCGTGAGCCACCATGCCTGGCCTGTTCTTTTTGTTTTTCTAATTAATTAATTAATTGAGACAGGATCTCATTCTGTCATGCAGGCTGGAGTACAGTGGTGTGATCGTAGCTCACTGCATCCTTGACCTCCTGGGCTGAACTGATCCTCTTGCCTCAGCCTCCAGAGTAGCTAGGACGACAGGTATGTGCCACCATGCCTAGCTAAATTTTTTTGTAGAGACAGGGTTTCATCATGTTGCCCAGGCTGGTCTGGAACTCCTGGGCTCAAGTGATCCCCCCGCCTCGGCCTCTCAAAGTGCTGGGATTACAGGTGTGAGCCACCGTGCCTGGCCCCTGTTTTTTCTGCTTTAATTAATTTATCATTGTATACATTTAAGGTGTTTAACATGATATTTTGTTATACCTATACATAGGGAGAGGGTCAGTACAGTCAAACAAATGGACATATCCACCATTTTACCTAGTTACTTTTGTGTAAGAGCACCTACAATTCTCTTTAATCAATATTGCATCCTGAAAATTTACTAAGGGAGTGGATTCCATCTCTTTTAGAACAGGGGTTGGACATATTGGCTGCATGCTGGAGTCACCTAGGGAGCTTTAAAAATGCAGATGCTAAATATGTGAGCGCCTGTTTCTACCTCGGGAGGGTGGCAGATTGAATTGGCACTGGTGCGGCCTGGATGTCAGACTTGCTTTAAAAACGCTCCCTAAATAACGCAGTGTGAATTCATAGTTGAGATCTGTTGTGATTCTTGAGCTTGGTTGTGTGTTGGAAACACTAAGGAGTTTTTAAAAATATTGACACCCAGGTCTCACCGCTGGAGGTTCTGACTTCATGGGTGAGGCTCCAGCTTCAGGATTTTGGTGATAAAAGGTGAACAGCTGCCTTTGAGAACCACCATTGTATATTTGCAGTCTCACCTTAGGTGTGTGTCCCAGCCTCCAGGAGAGCCGGCCCTCAGCTCATTGAGGCTGGAGCGTGCCGCAGGGTGGTTCTGACAAGAGCAGGATTTGTGACCCTGCTGTGGAGTTTAGAGGACAGCCAATAGTCACACATCAGTTATCAGATGCCGAGGCAGGAGACCCCATGGGCTGCCTCCCACCTGGGTAGTGGCTTTATTTCACCAGCATAGAGTGGGCTACGTGACCCCATAGTGGAGAGAATGTGGTGACATGAAGCGTCTGAGTGGGCAACATGGTGGGTGTCCGCTCCTGTACATTTGACCCATCTTCCGTGCCGTTTCTCTTCCCACTTCCCGGCAGAGGCTCAGGGCCTGAGATCTGCCATGAGCTGGCGAAGATCAGTTTCCAAGAAACATTCTGACTCACAGAACTGAATCACAGTTCAGGGTCAGCATAACTGCGACCTTATCAATCAGGATGTGTTATTTCACACTCTCAGTGTAGATAATGGGGAGTTCAGTGCATTTGGACAAGGTGGAAAGTTGCTTTGTGGATGTTAAAAAATTTTTTAAAACCATTTTGTGGCTAAGTGATCTGAGAGGCCCCCTCTTGCACTTCAGAGTGCTGAGGGGTGAATTGGCGGCAACAGTGCCGACTCCCAGGCTGGGCTGAGTTCAGTCCCACATGTGTTTAGTGCAGCACCCAATGTCTTGGCCTAAATCCTTGATTCTTCAGGGCTCCAACGGCGATGTACCCCCTTCTCACGAGGCCTCCGGGCGCCCCCAGACAAGGACCGGCTTTCCTGGTCTTTTCCTCAGAGCACGTGAGGATACCCTGTCAGGACTGTCCCCCACCCTGTTGTGTTGGCTTTGGTTAAGGCGTGTCATTGGATACACCTGGGGCCAAGGTCACACCATCTCTGGCTCCCACTGTGGGGCCAGAATGACCGAGCGTCCTCCTGCCTCCCAGGCCCAGGCTCACTGTCCTTTTGCACCCTGTGGTGAATGCCAGCTCCTGCTGGGTGTATCGGAGTCTCAGGTGACCCAGCACAGCCTGCTGGCTGGGCAGCCCTCAGCACGTTTCCTTATCTGTGATGCAGCCCCACCCATGAATAACAGTGAGGCTGCTAAAAGTGGAAACGTGCTAGTCTTTGGGAGTGGCAGTGTGGGGGACTCTGGGACATGTGATCCATTTTACACTCGAGGTCACATGGTTCCCGAGGCCGTGGGTGGGTAGCACCCGGTTTCTGGAGGAAAGGAGGCTCGGGTGAATCCATCTGAATGCCCAGTGTAGGGACTGGCCAAGGAGGTGGGCGGCATCCAGTCACGTGACCTTTGGAGACCATGCTGCCCTGCCATGTGTTGGTGGACAATCACTGAGAAAAGGGGGTCACAAGACTATGTAAAGAAAAAGCTGGTGCATCTGTAGTCCCAGCTACTTAGGAGGCTGAGGCGGGAGAATTGCTTGAACCTGGGCAGCGGAGGTTGCAGTGAGCTGAGGTCGCGCCACTCCACTCCAGCCTGGCGCCTGGTGACGGAGTGAGACTCTGTCTCAAAAAAAAAAAAAAGTAAAAAAGAAAAAGCCGCCGCCTGTACCTCCCTTCACAAAGACCCTAGCTGCATGAAAGGCTGCACATCACCTACAGATCACTGGGGTCTATATTCACTGGGAGCTCAAGGGGCCCGAGATTTCTGCACTGAGTATTCACGACCTTTGTAAGGGGAGGATGTAGAATTTGTTTTGTTCTGTTTTGTTTTTGTTTTTTACTGGCTGGGGACCAGCAGGGAAGCTAGGGCAGCTCTTCCCCAGCACCTGGGCCTTAGGCTGGGAGCAGGGTGGACACAGGTGTGAGAGAGCAGGGTGTGGGTGCCCTGGGTACAGGCAGATGCAGGTACCTGCCCCAGCAAAGGGCTTTGTGAGGTACCTTTTGCCCGTCCGTGAACATCCCTTTGTGGGAGCTTGGATTTTGTTCCCTTATTCTTCAGTTTTTCTGAGGAGAGATACCTTGGGGAGCTGGGGGTAGGAGAGCGGATTACCCAGAGCCCTGTAGGTGTTCCCCAGTGCTGGCAAGGTCCCTCTTGTCCCTTTATCAGCCCCTCCTGGAGGTGACAACCATATTGTGTGCTGGCCAGTTCTCCTGCTCTCACAAGGTCTCCTTTTTCTTCTCTTTTCCTGAATTTGACTTCTTAACTGAATGTGTTTATACATGTGTCTATAAGTGTGTGGATGTGAAAAAGTGCTGGAGACTGGGAGCACATGAGCTTGTGATTGTGTGCATGTGTGTGCGTGTGTGTGCCCGAGAGAGCAGTGCGGTATGTGTAAGAGGGCAGCCCCAGCCTCCAGGGTGCACTCCTAGAGTGGTCCTTTCTTCATGGACAGATACAGGGGGCCCGTTTTGGAAACCCACTCTGAGCTTAGTTCCTGCTCACTGTCACATCCGTGCCCTCGGCCCTTCCTGGCTTCTTTCCTGTGGCACACAGCAGACATGGATGCTGTGGCCCTGCGGCCATCGGCATCTCTGCCCTAGACATTGTGCACAGGTTAAAGGGAGGCAGCGCTGATGAAATGTCCTGGGCCTGAACGTGGCACCAGGGCCTTGATTGAATTCTGCTCCACTACTGTACTTCCTGGGTATCTGCCTTGGACCCAGCATGGAGTAGTCTCACATTCACGTTGTCTTGCCTGAAGTAGGCAGCTAGTGGGCCTGCCTTGGGCCTTTGTTGAATAATTCGAATAATTAAGAAAGGGAGAGAGAGACCCCTGCTGCCGGGCGCCTTGCATTGTAACCTCTGGGAGGCGTAAGCCCTGCTCTCTATAAATGAATGTCACTTACACATCTCCTCTGAGCATATCGTTGCAGAAATCCACCTCCCATGTTAATTTGCATATGGCTGTCCGACACGGGAGATTTATCAGAGAGAATGAAAAGCATAAGGATCAAACACATGAGTTTGGGAGAATATAGGAACTAATACTAACACAGAATTAGAAAGGGATTTAGGGAAATTCAGTACACCAGCACAGAGTACTACAACATAAAAGAAGCTTTGTTCCTCTCAAAGGTAATTTCTGTGTTGTTTCCCTAATTTTAAAAAGTAATACATTAGTGAAAACATTGAGAGAGAGAGACATTTATGAAAAAATATGAATAGTACCTAGAATCGCAGAACCCCGAGGTAAGTTCTTAAGAGCATTTGAGACGTTTTCTTCGTTTTTAAATCAAAATGAAATCACACTACCCATGCATCTTTACCTGCTGCCTTTTGTCACTTAATGTTTCAGCGTGTTTGCCCCCTTCAGGTTCCATGAAATTTGATTTTCAGTGACTGCATAAACAGTCCATTTTGAGTGTGGCCCATCGTAACACTTCCTGCCTGTGACTGTGTGCCAAGCCCCAGCCTCTGCTGCGTTATCTGTGGGACCCCCTAAGCCAGCTTTGTGTCGTTCTCATTTCACTGTGGAGATGGCTTTGGGGACTCGTTGCCCGTGAGCAGAGAGGCAGGGTCCACCCCGGCCAGGTGGTCCCAGGCTGTTGCTGGTGGCAGGGCTTGGGTTCTGTGGCAGCTCCCGCCCGTCCAGTGGCAAGGCCATGACCTCGCCATGCTCTCTGTTCTTCTCTGACCTTCCCTGTAGCCAAGGACTCTCAGATGGGAAGAACTTGAAAAACTGTCCCTCCTTCCTCTTCTCTAGACTACTGTGCACTCAGACACTTTAGAAAGGCACCCCCACCAGTTCTCTACCGTAGATACTTGGCAGATTTCCTAAGACTGGGAAGAATAAACCATTGTTAAATCTGAAATTCATATGAGAGACAGAAGAGTTTGAGAAGCCTTTGTCGGCCACCCCATCAGGACATGTCCAGAAGGAAGAGTTCCCCTTCCTCAGCAGGACGAGGGTAGCCATCCTGACCCCAGGGGCCCCTCCGTCACCACAGGCCGTGGAAGTGGGCAGTGCCTTCCAGGGCTCATGGGGCCCCTGTCTGCCCTGTGTAGGCTTTTTGAAGTGGGAAGGGATAGAAGGCAAGGAAAGGCACCAGTAGGTTAGGAAGAGTGACCACAGAGGAATAGAGTTGGCAGTCATGGGTTTTAAAGTCAGATACATATGTGTGGTGACAAGTCATTGCTCTCTGCTGACTTGCTGTGTGGTATAGGATGAGTACTCAGACCTGAGCCTCTGTTCTCCTTGTCTGCAAAAAAGATATAGTAGTCCGTCTTAATGGAGAGCTTACAGGCTTTTCTCTATGAGAGCATCTGCCCAGGCTTGGAATGTCACTGCTGCTGGATAAACGTTGGTCTCCTGCTTTTCTTTCTTTTGTTACTACCTCCTGGGCAGATGTGGGTGCATCCTAGCACATAGCGGTGTTGTAGTATTTTAAACCCTGTCTCATTTTGCCCTGTTTTTCCTGGCATTTCAAACTTCCCACTTCCAAGGTTTGCAGTCCGAGAGGAAGGGGTCTATCTCCACACCCCAGAGAGACCTGCGCCTTGCTGACCTTGTGTGCTGGTGTCTTTTACCCTTTGGGAATGTAAAGCAGGACCAGCAGGGCTGAAGCCACGCTTTGTGCAACCACATCTCGGAAGCCGGGCCATGGTGGCGCTTTTGCAGGGGCCTTGGCCCCCCCATTCTTCCCGCACTTGCGGAGCCCCTTTCCGGCCTCAGACCCACAGCTGCTGCCCTTCGCCGAGTTCCCCCGGTTGTGGAAACCATGTTCCTCCTGGTGGTCCCTTTGGCAGGGTACTGAGAGGCATGGACCCATCCAGAGGGAGAAGCATGTAGCTCTGCTTAACCACACATGGTGCTGCCCAGATTTTAGCGCAAACGCTGGAGGTGGGATAAAGGACATTTTCCAGGAGATTTTTTTGAATGAAGAACATTCTGTTTTTCATTGTAATTCTTCAGGGAGAGAGAGAATTGAAGAATAGTTTCAAATCCGTGCGTTCAGCAGGGACATTTCTGGGGCCAGCTCACAGAATACCCATGTTTCAGAGCCTCCTCTGGTCGGGGAGGCCCAGGATGGAGGCCGCTGCTGACTCCATGTCAGCTCACTCACAGATGATATTCCCTAGCTGCTCTGAAGGAGTCATGTTGAAAGAAACCTCCAAGTTGAAAGGTTAGAAGAAGTCTAAGCCTCCTGCTCTGAGACTTATGCTTTAGTCCCGGAAATTCCTTTTCGGACCCTGTTACGATCTGGACATGTCTTTGAGTGCAGCCTCAAGGCTGTGCTGGCTGTTGTCAGCTAACCCTGATGGGACCTCCGTCTCTGAAGCCAGTGAGTTTCCAACCTCAGGCCTGAGGTGAGAGCGCATTCACACGTGCTTCCCAGCTGCCCTCTTCAGATCAGAGAGAACTCCTAACCACGCTGTCTGCAGTTTTCTTTATTATTATGACGATTTTTAGGTGAGACATAATAATTATACGTACATGTGGGGTACAGTGTGATATTTTGATAAATGTATCCAATGTACAATGTTCAAATCGGGGTGATTTGCATAGCTGTTTTTTCTGTGTGGTTCATGCAGCACTGTGTTGGCATGATATTGCCATGTCACTTTTGATAAAAACACCACACATGATCTTGCACGTTGAATGGAAGTGAAATTCCCTCCCCTTTGAAAATGACATCTCTGGAAGTGACCTCTGAAGTTCTAGGCTGTGAGTGGACTATAATGTCAGCAAGGAGCAGGGGGGCTCCCGGCACTTGCCACAGATAGGTCCTCCCAGCTGGAATGATTCCCTTGAGCCCAGCAGCGTGGCTCCTTTTGCCGGGGGAAGGGGGGGAGGACTAGACTCTCAGTCACTTGCCTGTGGCCATGGCGCTTCCTTTCCATCACTAACACCCAGGGCTGTCGCCTGCCACCTTGATGCTTCAGGGACAAACTCCACGTCTGAGCTGAGTACCAGGTAGTGCGTGAAGCCAGCCTGACTTGGGGACCTCACATCTCCCCAGCCCTCTTTAAACTCACTCTTGGAATGGCTGCAAATGCGTGTGTGTGTTGAAGAGCACCGGGGTGAGGGTGGCTCCTCCCCGGCCTGCAGCACTTGCGTGCTGTGGAGGGATAGTGAGTGGAGGATGAGGACCGCTGCACCGTGGGGGTGGGGTGCTATAGTCAGGGGCTGCCGTGTGAGCACGACTCTCAGATATGCAGCTTCATTTCATTTCATCCTCACCCCTGTGTGGGAGGGAAAAGAGAGAGCATTATGCTCATTTTACCCATTAAGAAGTGGGGGCTGAGGAGATCCTGCAGCTGGTGAAGGATACACGTGAGACCCCAAATCCCAGATCCTAATACACTTCTTCCTCCTTCTTTCCCTGGGTTGGTGGAGGGAGCTGCTGGGAATTGGAGCGCGGACGGGAGGAAGAGGCAGAAGGATGCTTGGAAGGACCTGGGTTTGGATTTCCCTTGCTTAGTCACTGCTGTGTGGTGCTGAACAGATGTCCCATGGGACTGGGAGGATGGTACCCAGCCTGGCTCAGCCCAGGAACCTCCTTAAGCCCCATCCGAGTGGCACCTGGTAGCTGGGAGGGTCAGGCAGTCGAGCACCCCTGTGCTGCAGACAGAAATAAGAACCCTAACCGCAGTCCTGCTGCTCCTCTCAGGCAGGCATGCTGGGTCAATGTCCTGTCCCTCTCTGTGGGACCGTCCCTTTATCATGCCAAACTTTGCATTCCTGTGAGCTTCTGAAGTCTCTGGATGTGAGAGGAGAGACAGGGAGGTGTCAGTGGCTTATCATTGGCTCAGCACGACTGTATGTCATTGCCACGATGTATTTCTCTTTGGAGAGCGGCCATCAACCAATTTGGAGCAAAGTCATTCTAAGAGGAGCTTGGTGAATGAAACTCCATCTTTCAGTGCAATGCTACTCCGGACTCTGCTCTTGCAGGGAGTATATATTTGAATCTAAACTGTAGGGGACAGTGTTGTTGGGTTTGAATTTTCAGACTCCGTCATCAATAGAAACATTCTTTTAGTAGCCGGCAGCAGGTTTTTCCTAACTGCCAAACCGTAAGAATCCCTGGGAAGAGGTTGTAGAAAGTTACATCCCAGACCGACTCCTATTTTTCCCCCAACACAAAGAGAACAGAATTTGAGCAGGAGTGGGGACTCTGGGGATCTGTGTCAGGAATGACCACCTGTGGTGTTTCTGGTAAGGAACGTTTGGGATGGTGAATGTTTATCGTTGATGCTTGAAATGATAGGTGTTTTTGCCCTCCAGAATTTCCCATTGCTGAGATTCAGATTATCATAGTCGGGCCACGTTCTGCCCAGGGTCACCACAGGTGTGTGGTCCTCAGGGCACTCTAGTCCTGACAGGGCCTCATGGGTGGCATCATCAGTCCCACCCAGCATTCCATCCGGGCACTGTCCTTTCCCAGCACTGCGTGTGAGTCTGGGTACTTGGTCCTGTTCCCAGGCAGCCTGTTCTGGAAGGAGCATGCCGGCCTGGGGAAGCTGCACGTTTCCAGGGCTGTGGCTTTGAACACTCCCTCGTCTGAGAACACCCTGGGTTTCCCATCACCTGCCTGCAGCAATCACAGCATCTTCCTGGAACAGTGGTGACCAGGAAGCAGGATATGGCACCTTTGAGAAGCGGCAGGCAAGATTTAAGGAAGGGGTGCCTCACTCTGCCGTGAGGAAGCGCCCTGCAACCCGCTTGTCTCCCTTTTAACAGGCTCCTCAGCTGACCAGCCCCTGGGCGGGAGACTCAGGAAGCTGAGCCTGGGGCAGTATGACAATGACGCTGGAGGACAGCTGGCCTTCTCCAAATGTGCGTGGGGAAAGGCTGGTGTGGACCATGCCCCAAACCTGCCACCGTTCCCCTCACCAGCGGACGCCAAAGAGGTATGTGCCATGGCCAGGTCCCGGCTTCTGGGTCTATTCCACTTGCTTTCTTGTCCTGGAACCCAGGGTGAATGGGCTGTGACCGAGATTTGTCCCTGAATACAGACAGCCCGCACTACCCTCTGCACTTGCCTTCCGTCCTGGTTCCACAAATGTGGTTGTAGCTCCTCTGTACCTGGCAGGCGGTGTGGTTGGGAGAGCACAGTGTGCAGTCAGCTGGCCTGGGTGGTGCGCCCCAGAGATAGTTATGCAGATGGGGCCGCCTCACTCAGGGCATCTGAGCCTCTGTGTTCTGATCTGTAGAATGGGTACGAGGGGCACAGCACGTGGGTAGGTTGTGTGGGTTGGAGGTAGGACTCCTACAGGCCTGGTCTTAGCCGTTCTCCATAACCCGACAGCAGCAGACAGTGGCACACACAGCCTTTCTTCAGGGTCATCACACGGGGTCCTCAGTCCTCCCTCCGAGACCTTCCTTAGGAGGTGACCCACAGGTGAGGGCCACAGACAAGAGGCCTAGATAAGGCTTCTGATCAGAATGGAAGCAAAGCAGGTCGGTGTATCCAAAACGATGAATCTTTTTACATGTGTGTAGGATTTTTTTCAAGCTGGAAAAGTTGGAAACTACAGAACAGATAAGGAAGGAAAGTTATTCACAATCTTGACTCACAAACAAAACTACTGTTAATATATAGAATATTTCCACCCGGCCTTTTTTCTATGCTATGTATTTAAAATGGTATGTGTTTTCATGCATCTGTGAATGTATTAATATCACAGTTAACAACTGTTTCATCCAGATTTTTGGCTTAATATTGAGAAACTCGTTTACCCGAACCATTACAAACTCTGCCTACTTCATTTATTAGTTATGTATTGTATTAGAAGGATGGGCCAGAAGATACTTTCCATTTCCTTTACTGTTGAACATGGAAGGGTTTTCCAGTTTTCCATGGCTAGGAGAGGCGGGCTGGTTTTGTGGCGTGGATCCAGACCTCAGCCTCCTCGTCCTGCCGTCAGAGGAGGCGTTTGCTCAGTGGGCCAGCTTGGAGGAGCCTTCACTTGACTCCCTATTCTCACATTCTCCTCCCTGTGCCAATTTCAGACGATGACCCCTGGCTATCCCCCGGACCTCAATATGATTGATGGCAGGATTTTAAGTGGCAAGGAGGCCATGTGTTCAACTCCAGCATTTCCTGTGTCTCCAGAAACACCTTACGGTAAGAACGAAGTAACACTAGCTGCGTGCTGCTCTGTGCCTAAGGAGGGTGACAACAGTCCCTCGCTCTGCTTTATTTTCTAGTGAAAACAGCTCCGCGCTATCCTCCGTTCAGCCCACCTGAGCCCCTGCTGAGCAGCCCGGCCAGTCAGCACAAAGGAGGACGTGGTAAGAAATCCACCCGGGAGTCACAGGCGCAGGAGCTCAGGCACCACATGGCATGCTTGCCATTTTTACAGAGAAGAACTCTTATGCAGAAATATTTCCATTTGTGTTGTATCTCAGAAGACTTGCTGGGGAAGATGCAGGGATGTGGCCATGAAGTCACTGTGTGGTGGCATCCTGGGCTTGCATCGCTACCTGGCCTCCTGGGGGGAACCCTCCTGTTCAGCCTCTTCATCTGCGGCTGATGGAACTATGAGTGGTGTCAGTCGGCAGCTTAGCATTGGTGCTTCTGAAGAAACTAGATGCACACCACACCCTTTACGTTCTCTGTGGGGATGGTGCCGCACCGCGTCCCTACCTCTGCCACCCCAGCTGCCTTCTCACGCATGCCTTGGGGCTCCTCCTGCTTGTCATTTGTGCATGCCTGATCGTTGTCCCTGGATCTCCGCAGGAGCTCAGGGGCTCTGTCCATGATCTGATCTCGTCGGTCTGTCTGCACAGCTGGCTCAGGCGAGGGAGTGTTAGCGGGCGGTGTTTGGGGTGAGTTGCTGCACACTTCTTCCAGGAGGACTGGAGGACTTGCTTGCTGGTCCAGAACAAGGCTGAGCTTGGGCAGGTGGAGAGAGAATGTAAACTTAAAGCCTGTGCACATTTCAACGTCATTCTTCTCTGGGATTTTTGCTATTGCATTGCTGCTTTTCTGCCCTGGTGAAGGATGCTGTTAATGGTTATTAGGCACGTTACCTGAGGGTGAGAAATTTTCACTAGCTTGCATTTTCATCCGCCCCTTACCCAGGAGTGTTGTGATCATGACAGCTAGCTCCATTTTCCCCTCTTTCTCCAGAGTAAACCAAGCCTGTGGACCATGTAATAGAAAGACATCCTTCTCCTAAAATTCCCTTTATGGTTTCAGGATCATAAGTGACTCTCTTCATATGTAGCATATAGCAGTTAAACTGCCCGTATTGCTCAGTAAGTGTGACTGAAATTTAAAATAAGCTGCATTTTAATGTGTACATAATATGAGCATTACATGAGAAGTGTGTATGTTCTCATACGCATTAGCATTAGTATGTGTGATGGACTCACACATAGCTAGCTATGTGTCTGTTCTGTATTTTTTATCATTACGATAGAGGCAGAAAGAGGGATGTCCCTTCCACCCCATGTAGCCCCTCCTCCTCATGGACGTGACTGTACTTGGCTCCTAGTTTGAAAGTGTTCAGTGGATTTGGGCTGGCATCTAACCTTCTGGCCTGGAATCCCATCTTCTCCTGCAACATCAGAACCAGGTTCATTTGAAATAGGTAGATGACAAGCAGTGGAAGGTGAGTAATAAGGCTGAGGAAAGAAAATACTAGAAACAGCCTGAAGACTCATTAACAGCTCCTGAGAGAGGCCTCTGAGATCACCGTATTGTTCATAAGAGAATGCTGAGCCCTATCTAAACTCCAGAAGGATCTAGGGGGCTGCAGGAAGCCGCGGTGCTGGCTGTCTTATGCTGGCCCGATTGTCCCAGGCTGGAGATAGCAGTTGGCTCCTGTGTGTGGGTGAGCACTGGACCGTGTGTATATGCGGATGGCCCTGCACACCAGCATGTGTTAGATTCCAGGGGCTCCAACTTGTCCCCAGTACTATCTGCATGTAAGCATTCACATGGAAGAAGTCGGGGCTTTGCCTTTAAATATGTAAAGGAGACATGATAAGAATGTTAATGTGAGCCTTCTAGATTTTTATTTCAGCAGTCCCCAGGGAGGGTCAACTTAACATTCACCTGCAAGGAGCATAGAGACACACAGTGTTGACTTAGTGGACGCTTTCATCAGACAGCGTGGTGAGCCCGTGCCCTTGCCTGGAGGCCCCACCCACTCTGCAAAGTCAGGTGGAGTCGTGAGACTTCTCCGAGGGCCCAGTAATAACAGAGGTGGTTGGGCTGTGCCGAATGTGTCCCTGATCTTTATAGAATGATTTCCTTCCATTTCACAGTCACATTCTATGGGTCACTCTAACTGTGGCCCCCATTTTACAGATGAGAAAACTGACATGACGAAGTTGAGTAGCTAGTAAGTAACAAGGTCAGAGTTTCGGTTCCATCAGCCGACTCCACAGCCATGGCGGATGACACAGGGCTGATGTTTCACCTTTTTTTTGGTCTAAACTAGATGTGACCTAATGTCACAACTGAAAAAGCTCATTGAAAGTCTCAGAGTCATGCAATAACCATGTGATTTGTACATTTAGGTAACCCCTATGAACCTCCACCTCCTTATCTAAAAATGCAGTCTGTGTAGTATCTGCCATCCACAGCCACTGTGCAGTTTTGACGTAGTAAGCTTTAGGCATCTGCAGGAATGCTTAACTGTGTATCGTTTAGGCCTAGATACTGATGTGCATATGAATGATGATATTTGCTTTAGAATACCATTAGAGAGAGCCTTTACTTCTCAGAGGGTGAATTAGACATACTTCTCTCTATTTCTCCTGCTAGGTACAACTTAAAACCTTGGACAATAAGTATAAGACAAATATAAGAAAGGTCTGAAAGATGGGGAGAAGAAGGCCAGTTAGTCATGGACCTCAGGGCCAAGGGACTGGTAGGCCTTATTTATAGAATGTGTGGGCCAGAAAACAAACTTCAGAAAACTAAAAATAACTGAACCATGCAGAACATGCTCTCCAACCACAGTGGACTCAAAGCAGAAATCAGTAACATAAGGGTAACAGGAACATCTTCAACACTCGCAAACTAAACAGCACACTTACAAATAATCTGTGGGTTAAAGAGGAAGTCTCGAGGGAAATCCAAAAACATACTGAACTGAATGAAAATGAGGACAAAATATCAAAAATTGTGGGGCATGGGTACAGTAGCACTGAGAGGAAAATTTATGAGTAAATACATACCCTGGGAAAGAAAAAGATTCTAAAATGAAGTTTATGCTCTTACCTCCGTAACCTAGAAAAAAGAGAGCAAACTAAACCCACTGGCAAAACAGTGAACAGCCACCTAAGGCTCACACCTTATACAAAAATTAACTTAAAATGGACAATGGAATTAAATGTAAAATGTAAAACATAGTATTTTTTAAAATGGGGGAAAATCTTTGGGATCACTAGGCAAAGAGTTATGAGGTAGATCAGAAGCATGAACCATAAAAGGAAAAGTTGATAAATTAGACTTTATAAAAATTAAACATTGTTCTATGGAAAGAACCTGTGAAGAGTATAAAAAAGACAAACTGCAGAGTAGGAGAAAAGATTTGCAAACCACCTGTCCAAAAAGGAGTATCCTCTGGAATGTATATAATCTCCTAATACTCAGCAGTAAAGAACAAACAATTCACTTGGAAAATGAGCCAGACTATTATTAAAAAGTCAAAAAACAGCAGACGCTGGCCAGACTGCAGAGAAAAGGAATACATATGTCGGATGGAATGTGAATTAGTTCAGCCACTGAAGATTTCTCAAAGAACTGAAAACAGCACTGCCATTTGACCCAGCAATCCCGTTACTGGGTATATATCCAAAAGAAAACAAATCATTCTAACAAAAAGACACGTGCACTTGTATTTTTATTGCAGCACAATTCATAGTAGCCAAGACATGGACTCAACCTAGGTGCCCATCAACAGCGGACTGGATAAAGAAAATGTGGGACATAGACACCATTGAAATACTCTCCGCAGCCATAAAAAAGAACGAAATCATGTCCTTTGTAGCAATATGGTTGCAGCTGAAGGCCATTGCCCTAAGCAAATTCAGTATCCCCTGAATTTAAAATAAAAGTTAAAAGTAAAAAGGAATGAAAATGGTCCAAATAAAGGAAGAGACATGTCACTGAAGAAGGCATAGAGGTGACATATGAGCACATGAAAAGATGCTCAACATAATTAGCCAGTAGCAATATATGAATTAAAGTCACACTTTGATGTTACTATACCCCTATCAGAATGACTAAAATAAAAAATAGTGACAACACCCAGTACTGGTGAGCATGTGGAAAAACTGGACCCCTTATACATTGCTGGAGGGATTGTTATAATGATGTGGCTTCTTTGGAAAACAATTTTGGCAATTTCTTAAAAACAAAAAACCCACATCTGCCATATGACTCAATGATTGCATTCCTGGGCATTTATCCCAAAGAAAGAGACTTATGTTCACATGAAGACCTGTATAGAAACTTTATTTTTAATAGCCCCAAACTGGAAACAATGTAGATGTCCTTCAACAGGCTAGTGGCTAAACAAATTGTGGTGCATCAGTACCCTGGAATGCTTCTCAGCAATAAGAAGTGAATTATTCATACACACAACAACCTAATGGGTCTCTAGAAATGAGGTTGAGTGAGAAAAGTCAAAACCCAAAGTCTGTATGGTGTATGATTCCATGTATGTCACGCTTTTTACATGGCACAATTATAGATACAGAGAACAGATTCATGTCTGCTAAGGGTTGGGAGGGGCAAGAGTGGAAGGGGAATGGAGTAGCCAAAGAGGCAGCAGGAAAAGTCCTCGTGGGGATGGAACCTTCTGTCTGGACTATATCACTGATAATATCCGAGTGTGATTTGCAAGATGCTGCTACTGGGGGACATTGGATGGAGAGGTCAGGGTATCTCTGTGTAGTTTCTTAAAACTGTATGTCAATCTACAGTGATTTCAAAAATTTAAAGTTTAATTTAAAAAGATCATTGGGGGAAATGGTATGGGTGTTGTTGAAACGGTATTGGCTATGAGTTGAGAATAGTTGAAGTGGGTAAAGTCTACCTGGAAGTTCATTATACGATTCTTCCGATTTTCGTATTTGTTTGGAATTTCCTGTAATAAAAAGTTAGAATATAAAGTCAAGTAATACCTGGCTGCTGCCCACACCTGTTTACTGAGCAGTTCACTCCCAGGTCCTCTGCTAGGTCACTGAGAGCCCAGAGAGACCCAGCCCTGCCCTCATGGAAGTACAGCTGGCAGAATGGGGATGGGATCTGGTGAGCCCACAGCAGGGAGAAGACCCCAGGAGAGGACTACGCACTATGCCAGTAGGTTTTGATTATTTACTTGAAGTCAGAGAGCACTGGGCTGGAGACAAGCAGGTGCGAAAGTCTGGTGGCTCATGCAGCCCAGGACAGACTGGAGACCAGCGATTGGCAGAAGAGTGGTGGAATAAGAGGTTGGGAAGGCAGAGCCAGGCCAGGGCACTCTCTCTCTAGTTCCCGGAAGGTGGTAGTGTGGCAGCCACATGGAATGTGAGGTCGTTACCAAACCTTGAGATGGGGAGGTGACTGCTCAGATTTGCATTTTCACTCATCACTGTGGCTGCAGCATGAAGAACACGGTGGAGCAGACAGTGGGGTGGAATAGACCAAATCGTTCAGAAGAGATAGGAGGAAATCAGAACATTTGTGTAGGATTCAGGTGGTGCAGTCAGCTGACCTCAGTAAAGTGGAATTGGAGCCTGACTGCTCTTTCTGATTTTATTGCTTTTGTCTTTATTGTTTAAATTAGGTTCTAGTTTCTTGTTAGTATGCAGTTAGTATAACACTATCTTCATAAAATTCCTCTGTGCATCTCATTACTAAAATGTAACTTGATGCCTCCTTAGTCAGAATAAACTCCTATGTGTTAGGTTTTTTTTTCCAGACAACCACCAGGACAGGAGTCCAAGAAAAACAGTGCAATTAGTTAAAGGCTGTATGGACAGATTTTATTCAGGACTATTGCAATAGGAGAAAGTGCTGGGCTTGGCCCCAAATACAGCAAAGACAGCTGCAGATTTATGGCCAAGGATCAGAGCAAAAGGATCTGGTGGATGGAAAATCACTAAGAAGGGACATCAAGGATGGGGGGTTCTTGCTAAACTGGCCTAACAGGGTTTCTGCGACAGGCAGGCCAAGGTCTTAGACACAAAAGGCAAGGGATGAGGTGCTTGATGATATATCAAGGGTGATTAGATACCAAGCATGAGGAATGAAAAGCAGGATTCAGGCCGGGCGTGGTAGCTCATGCCTGTAATCCCGGCACTTTGGAGGCCAAGGCAGGCAGATCACCTGAGGTCGGGAGTTCAAGAAAAGCAGGATTTTTGCTAGAACTGAGCTTGCCAAGATTGAACGTGGAAGGTCAAGGTTGAGGCCTGATGGAGAAGAGGGCTTGGAGGAACCTGGCCAAGGTTTGGCCGAGGAGAGTCTGTCACAAGGTAGACCCACTGTATCCAGGCTAACCTGATAGGGTGAACAAACGCTTCTTTGTATTTCCCTCCAGGTCCTTTGAGCGCTTAGTTTGTAATTTTTTTTATTTTTGTGAGTACATAGTATAGGTGTTTATATTTGTGGAGTACATGAGCTCTTTTGATAGAGGCATGCAATGCGTAATAATCACGTCATGGAAAACAGTGTATTGTGGGCACTTAGTTTAGCCATAAGGCTTCCGTGCCAAGTGGCCTGGGAGCTGGCTGGGGCCAGCCTCTGCCCTAGGCATCCTGCACCCACCCTTCCCACAAACAAGCCATTCTTCAATAAACAATAAACAGAATACACAAAAAGCAAACAAAGCATCTCTAGATTTATTAATAGATGGGTGAGTTAAAGGAGCCTTTTCTGAATAATGTGACTAACAAGAGCCAAGGGGGATGAATGCCCAAGGCCAGGGCTTGCTGGAGCCTGCTGGTACCAAGAGCTGATGGCTGAAGTGTGAGGAATTTCGTGAGCCAGCTGACAGCACATTGGCAGCTTGGGATCTGCCAGGGCGGGATTGTTTACACCACAGGATTTAGCGAATGTTACCAATCAACCCCTTTATTGGCCTCAAGCTTCTCTGTCACCCCAAACAGTAGAAATTCACTGCCTTTTTTTTTTTTTTTAAGTCGGCTTGGTGCTAGCTAACTAGTCATGAAGAACAGAGCCTAAAGTGACCAAACAGATCTTTCTGCATTTTGACATTCAAAGATGTTCAGCATTCAGCATTTGGATTCTAGTCCCATTCCCAGGCTCAAGTAAGCTCTGTGATAACAACACCCAGCTGTTGGAAACTGCTGTCCAAAGCATCTCTCGGCAGACAGGGAGGCCTAGAAGGACACGTCCGAGTGGTGTCTGTTGATTCCTCTCCTGACCTTTCATCTCTGTTCAAATGCTGGATGCACACGCATTTTGGCTCTGAGGCTTCCTATCTGGGTGAGCTCAGGCAGTTCTGGGGACCTCTTTGATCCTAGTTTCATGTCCTATACAACAGTAGTCATTCCTGCTACACATGGTTCCTGAGAAGATTGGACCAGAACATGTAGCTCAGGCACGCAGCCCAGACCTGAGCAACACTCTGCAAACAGTGGACAGTGGTGCTGCCAGGAGAACAGAGTATCCTCATGAAGGGCAGTTTCCTGAGCTGGGGAGACCAGTGACAACTGCAAGTCTGGGTTCAGAGCTTGAGTCAGAGGAAGAGCAGGCGACCGGGCACTTGGCCCTGGGTGGCTGAGCCCTGGGGGCCCTGCTCCTCCCAGACATGTGCTTGTGCATGTTCCTGTGGCACGTGCTTGTGCCCAGCGTGCTCATATTCTAAATGGCAGCATCTACTCCAGGAAATGATGGCTATTTCAATATTTACTCACATTATGCATATTTAAATATGAATTTAAATACAATTTAATTATCCTAGGGATGTGTTATAATTTAAAAGAGGTTGTGATAGCGGGAAGGACTGGGGATGGGTGGGCGATGACAGAGCAGCTGCAGGCACTGATATAATGCTTTTTAAGGATGGGACCAACCAGGCTTCACCCATCTGGGGCCCTCAAGCAGGAGCCTCAGTGGCAGCCCTCACCGTGGTCTGTCTGTTGAATGCATTGCCCACATGGCCACATTATGCCCCAGGTACCACGTGTTGTAGGACAGTATCCTCAGGCTTCTCAGAAATTCCACATAAGGCCGGGAGTGGTGGCTGACGCCTGTAATCCCAGCACTTTGGGAGGCCAAGGCGGGCAGATCACCTGAGGTTGGGAGTTCCAGACCAGCCTGATCAACATGGAGAAACCCCGTCTCTGCTAAAAAACAACAACAACAACAACAACACACACACACACACACACACACACACACACACACACACACA